>CM065667.1:4613927-4852034 GCA_033220385.1 Triplophysa yarkandensis | reverse complement strand
TGAGCTCTAATCGTGTTCAGCAAGCGGCGTTCTGACACGGATTCACGCAACGTTTACTGGGAGTAAAACAGGTGTTGTTATAACGCTGTAATAACGCTGTAATGACGCTGTAATAACGCTGTAATGACGCTGTAATGACGTTCTTGTTTGCAGCCGCTTGCTGTTTTTGCAAGGCATCGAAACTGAATGCTGTTATTTATGGTCTGTTTTATAAATAAGTTTGTTTTGTTGTATTTTATGTAGTTTTTGCATTTATTTATGTTGTCCGGCGGGACGTTTTGTGCCGCAGGGTTTGTAATAAATAAAGTGTGAACGACGTTATTGTAAAAAAGAAGCCAGTTTTTGTTTGTGAAGTTTGTAAGTTTTGGCATGTGTTTGTTCTACTTGTAATCTACTCGAAGACTTCGGAATAGAACGCTTGTGCGCTTTTATCACTTTATTTCATAAAAGATGTTATCCTAATTCAGCTTTGAATCCTCTCGTGTTGTATTTTTTCCGTTTTCCTATGAAAGCCATCCAAGGATTGCTCAGTTCCCCACACGGCTGTTTTAGTGGGAAGGGAGTGAGCTTTAAATGACTCATATAATGAATATTGTCTGGGTTTTCGTAAGAGCAGAGGAACTGAAAATGACAGACAGGAGAAAAGTTCATGCATTTGTGTTTGTTTGATGGTTATTAATCACATTTAAAAGAAAGCCGTAGACAGAAGTACATGTTGTGAGATGGGCAGATGCGTGTGGTCTTTAAAGAATAAAGAGAAGTATTTTGTTACACACAAAGATGTTTGCGTTTGAAAGAAGATAGAGAGGCGTAAATACTGTAACTTTGAAGGTTCGTTTCAGTAACTTAAGTTCACTTTTTTGGAAATGTAAAGATTCACAATTGCTTTTGCATTTTCATTTGCGAAAACTATTCTTAAACGTTATATGTCATTATGAGTACAAGGAAATCGTTTCATGGTATTGGCTTGTACAACACACAATCGTTTTCTATGATGGAATGAATGGAAATGAATGGCGGCATCCAACGTAATGTAAGTGACACATGCTGATATAGCCGGAGGATATGTGCAACATCATGCTGTCGAGCAGTGTTTGATACGACTAAAAAAGACCTGTTAGTTTGCTGCTGGATTAGAAAAGCAGCAGGGTTAATGGGATGTCATGAAAGGAGGTCACAATGAACAATTAGAAGGTGCATTACAATAATGTAGCAGCCATTCCAAGATCGCAAAATGTTACCATGGAAACATAAGAATAGAAAGATTCCACGAACCTGTTGCTCTATCAATCTTCAAACATCAAACTTTGTATGCTATTTCATTTTAGGAGGTTCCTCCTATATTTCAGGAGGTACTTCGTTTTAGAGGATATGAGAATAAGCTTTGTCCTTAAGTGTATTTTACCGATTTCTTGGGATCTCCTGTAATAAATACATTTTAGATACCTCTTTCTTAATAGTCTTACTATTGTAAAATGTACCTGTGTAGGCATTTCGGAGTTTGCTTATTTGACCACTTTACAATATGGTAATTGTGTATTGGCTTTCCAAATAGAATGGTAATTTATAGAATTTAAAGTTATGAAACAAGTTAGTAACTAAATACAGACTATGGTTTCTTTTTCGTCTCTTTTTGTATTTATGTCTCTGCATAATTTTGTCATTTGCTTACAGCAATGTGTGCCCTCCACACCTCATTTTAATGCACGTGCTGTATTTTTGCTTTAATAGTTTTGTTGTAATCGCACGGCCCGCCACATGGCAGTGGCTTAGACAGTTTGCACAGAGCAGTGTTTTTCTATGATTCTCTAATTAAAAACCACGGTATCCGGCACTTAAGAACGGTGTACCTGATAATTGACACTGCAACAAATGCTCCTTTGCGTTGGATAAAGAAGAGTCACGCTGGGGAAGAGACATCAGCTCGGGTTTTATTATTCCACTTGTTTTCCCTCCGTTTCGAGAAACATTTCAAGTACATAATGAGGCATTGTTATAAATATTTACTCTATTTGACGGTTTCAGCTTGGCAAAGAAAACAATGAATATAAATGCTAATATGAAGTTCAACAGTGCATGTGTTAAATAGGGCTCTTTTAACTGATGTAAGCCTGAAGGTTTCTCTTAGACTCCACTGAGAACAAATTGTTTTTAGACGCACCTGTCTGCTTCAGTGAAATCCTTTAAAAACACTCAGTCTCTTCTCCTAATGAGAAATATATGCTCGATTTTTTGGACTAATTGTTTTTAAGGAGGCCCATTGTGTATTTGTCTTGTTCTCGACTCTCAGATGTGCCAACAATGCGGCTGGGTCTCTCTCCATATGTGGATGCTAAATATTCTGTCCTAAAACATTTAGGTCTTTATGCAATATATTCTTGTGTAATCTGTTTCTTATCTTCTGGTTGTTGATATTATTTAAATAGGGTATAAATAAGTGTGCTTAGTACTACAGTAAGTACAGCCACGGAAAAAAAAACATCTGTACCCGTTTAGGTTCCATCGGTTTTGTTTCATTCTATTTTGATAGGAAAAAGTTGATTATGTTTGCATTTGCAGAAAGGGAAAACTTAAAAAAAGTTCAAACTGAAAGATAATAGAAAATATTCTGCCTATTTTTGAGACCTCAAATGCTATAAAAAAGTATATATATTTACCTTTTAGCAATTCAATGGTAATATTTTTGAAAACTTAAAAATAAGGTTTGTCGTTTTGAAATAAAAAAAAACTCTGGATTAAAATGAGCCTCATACATCTAGACATGCTGATTAACAGAACATAAAAAATGTTCCTTTACTTTTTCTGCGGCAGTATAGATTCTGTACGTGTTTTGCAAATTCTTGCCCAGTTATCTCAAAGGGTCCCAACATTTGTATGCAGGTCTTGTTTGCCAATAACTTTTGTCGAAATTGCACGAGTGTAAATAATGTGCTCTGGAATCATCCAACTGTTTAAAAAAAAGAATCGACTTCACGCTGTCTGGTGGGCTCTCAAGGCAAAAGCAAAGGAGGAGGTTCAGGTTCAAGTGTCCGTGACAGCACCCCCTCTGACTCAAATTCTTCCTGAAGTGGAAGGGAGATAGGAGGCAGGAAGCCCTTGAAATCCGGTCAGACCTGCATCAACTAACAAGGCCTTATCACATCAAGTTTAAGGAAGCAAGCCTAATAGCCGAGAGGAATCCGCCTCGCTCGCTGTGATAAGTAATGGCTTTGAGTTCAGCAGGACTGTAGAGCTTGTGTTCACAAGACCTAAACACTGAAAAAAATCTCAGTTTATTATTGCCATACAACCTATGGAAACATACAAGGTGTCTAATGTAACCCTGTTACAAATTGTTGCTTGTGCACAAATTGGAGCAACACTTCACATTTTCTTTTGGCTTTCTAATTTAACCCCAAGGGGTTTGAGCTTTATTGAGTGAGGTGGCAGGGCACGCCAGCTTACCAACGGCAAAGCCCAGTCACTGGAGAAGCACTAAGCCTCGGTACACATGCCAGTTTGTGATGGAGCAGATTGGTGGCTTATGCCGTGCACTTCTGTCGGGGCTCTGCAGAGAACAGGACCAAAACAGGGAGCTTTACCTCCTGAGACACCAGTAATACTGCCCATCACTGCCGCAAAGGAACACAGCTAGTGTGGGAGATAAACCGTGCCTGTTTATTACTATTGCATTTTTTTTTCCGTCTCAGCACTGCCTGGAAAAACAATTGGAAGCAACACGACATGCAGCATGATGGATCATCGAAAAGATGCTGGATACTACATCTCTCAAGTGCATCTATGTTTGCCAGGGCTCAGGAGAATGCACAGAGATGCAACCGCTAGCTCGCCATAGATAATGGAAAAAATTACACGTTCCTCCTTATTTTCATCGAAAACTATAAATCGGCGGTAAAATTGCTTTTCCTTTTGAGGCGTACTTACACTGTAGGTAACTCGGAGATGTGAAGGAAAATACTCTCTTCTTTAATATAGTTACAACCTTTCTTCACCCTCTTTCCCTGCTGCTTTGAACTCGTAAAGAGTTCAGCCCAAAATAAAATGGGTGACGTGAAAAACCTTTTGGGAACACAAAAGAAGATATTTTGAGTTGTCTGGGTGGTTTTGTGTCCATACAATGGGGTCCAGTGTGGTTTCGTTAAAAGCATTACTCAAAATTTGGAATGATATAATAAGGGAACTGTCTGCTGAAGTAAGCACTTTATAATTTTTTCATTACATGTTTTCTGTGTGTTTGTTTTCTTTGTTTTTAGGTTTAGTTCAGATTTCCCTCAGTGATTTTCCACTGTTTTGATGGAGGTCGACTGCTGCTATTTCTAGTGGTTTTGCATAAACACACATAGCCCTAAAGACCACCTCCATTCATTAGTGAAGGTCTTTCAAAAATAAAGAAAAAAGTTTTTTTAGAAGTCCGCAATTTGAGGGGCGAATGAACAGCACAGTGTGCGATTTGATGTTGTATGTCAAAGACAGACTGTATCTGTTTGTGTACAGCCCATTACTAGTCAGATGTGCCAGCAACCAGTTACCAAGCAGTTAAACAAGATCTTTCAATCTTCTCCTGAACTTTAAAAGCCGCTCTGAATATATTTAGATTTGTTTTGGCAGTTTCCTCCTCCCAACATAACAGTTTGGTTAAGATCAATGAAAGACATGCCATCAGGAGGGAGGGATGATTTACCTATGGTTTGCCACTAACTTTATTGCTATCTCTATTTTTACCGTAGGAATGCTCTCTGGGGAGATGACCCAGTAAATCTCTGTAGGCTCGTAACGGAGGTCAGCACCGGTTTACAGCTCGAGATCTCTCATTACTTTTTTGTTTGTGCATTGACCTCCGCTCATCCTTGATACTCCAGCGTGCTGTGAATCTGCAAAACCTTTAAATTCTATTTATTTAGCAAGTTAAGCTCTTTAGTTTATCCACAGGGGAAATTTTGATGGAATTAAAGAGTTGTAATTTGATAGCGAGCGTTTTGTGCTTTTGTTAGCCCTTATCTGTTTTGTTCACAAGACCTTTTGGATATGAACAAAGAAAAGTCCAAAGTCGTTTGGGGATCCCGAAAGAATCAGTAGCCACCAAATTAATTTGACAGAAAGTCACCTTCATTGTTCCCTTATCAAGCTTCCAACATACTTGAAATCCTCACAGTGTGTTCCTTGTTTCCAGGTAGTGTAACAAGGGTACCAGCATGGCTGTGTATCATTCCATATACAGTATGAACTTCTATTGATAGCAACTCACCCTCTCCAGAGTACAGGGCAACCGAGAAAGTTTCTGCTTGAGGTTAAGGACATTTACCATTAATGATGTATCACATAGGTAAAGGGTAATGCTTCCTGCGAACGTCCACCGTAACAGAAGTAGAATTAATTGAATTGTCATTCCAGCGGTGAAAATCTCTCCAGCATGCAGACCCTTCATGGACTCTCACCCCGCGGTGGTAAAATGTCTCGCCGAGGCTTAAAACTGTCACCGTGACCTCATATTCATGAAGCCGTGGGATGTGGCTAATCACAATCAGTAGCTTCACTGCAGCCGGTGCATAGTGCCAGATTTGGGATTTAGGAGGGGACGCACCAGGTGTCTGGATGCTCTGCAGCTCCGATTGGTTTAGTCTGGCATGCAAGCTCGATAGCAGGGCCACCGCTGGCCCTTAAGATAATCCATCTGTCAACACCTGTCAGATGGTTCCCCTGGTGTCCGTGCACCCACATGCTCGCGTTGACAGAGGGATTCAGCGATATCATTGAGGGCCACTCAACTGGACCCACTGTGGTTGTCGTAGCCCCCTCTCAGATAAATGCGGAACGTCAATGACATTCTTGAGGTAATGACAAAATGACTGACTTCTTTCATTTCCTCTGGCTCTGGTCACCCGGGAGTCGAAAGAACGTGATAAGGACCATTGAGGTCAGAGACTTGTCGGAAATGAAGCACACCCAAAGAAAGAGGAGCTGCCCACTGTTGACTGAACATCATAGCGGTGAACATAGCCATTATAGATAGAAAGTAATTGGATCCACAAATCAGCAGATGGGTGCAGGTTTATAGCGGCGGACAGCTTTATCAACTTACATTTCAGGGATGGAGGGAGGGCGTCTGGGTTTTGACATTGTGGGTAGTTTCTGACGGTGGGCAGCATGCCGATTGACCCTCAAGGGCCTTGTTGGCGAGAAGATGGAAATTCTCCAGAAGATTTTGCATGGCACAACTGTGCCAGATCTGATGTAATGTAACAAACCCGAGATGGGTTTTACTGTGGCTTCATTTATCTAAAAATCTCAGAAGTGCTTAAGTATTAAAGCATTATTTCCTTTTGCATCATGGGAAAGTTGGCGCTGAGATCTGCCAATGCTTGGAGGCTTGTTCTTGTTGCTCTTCAACTCTTTGGTTAGATTTGTGGGTTTGTTTATAGCAGCACAGTCAGAGAAAGTAGTATGGTGAGAGGAGGATAACTGGAGCGGAAACTGCATGATATGACTAAAAAGTAAAAATGCATTAGACCACCAGTTTCAGTAGAACCACCCAGCCCCCCCCCCACCCCCCCTTTAATCTTTTCACCCCATTTCCTTCTTTCATGTCCCTCGTTCAACACTGTTGTCAGTAAGGAAGATGGAAATGGTAGATTAATTGTTTTTTACAGGTAAGAGAGGCACCTCGAAGCTCTACATATTTGAATCCCGGCGAGGTCCCATATGCTCTGTGAAATCTGTTCCTCTTCTCGGCGAGTGTTAGCGTGTTCAGTGAAGCGGCGCTGCGTTGAGACAGGCCTGGGCTGAGCTCCAGTAACACCAGAGTACCACCAGCTGATCCACAGCATCCACAACACATTCATCTTATGTGTGGATCCTTCATCCTGTGATACTTTCTGTGCCCTTGGCCTGAGGCGTTGTTTTTATTTTAATTAACAGAGATTCTCTTTACAAGTAATGCTTTCCTTTTCTCGTTTTTACTTATTAGAAACATCTAATCACTAATTCGATTTTCATAACAATTTGAAAAGCAAACTTTAATTGACATCAAACGTGAATTAGCATAATCTGAATCACTTTAATGTTAATGTTTAAGATCTTAATATTACAGCTCGTTTTGCTTAAATGACTCGAGCTGGCACACTGAATGCTCTACAAGTGCAGAACCTTATGATCCATGTTTTCACAGCTTGATTTGAGAAAGTTCCAAAAGAGCATCTTGTGTTCCTCAATGGATGCAAGCGTACACTTCACGAGTTCACTTCATGTGGTCAATCGTGGTCTGGTGGATAGAGAGTATGACATGTAAGCAGAAGGTTGTGGGTTCTACCCCCGGTGCCAGCAGACAATAACTGAAGTGCCATTGAGCAAGACATCTAACCACTGCTTGCTCTGCAGCGATAAAACGCAACTGCTTATTACTTTTAAGTCGCTTTGGATTAAAGGGTCAGCCAAATGAAGACATGTAAATGTATATGAATAGCACACTTTCAGTGGGGTCTAGGATTATCAACTCCACAGTCCAATTTATATTCACAGATGTCTACAAAAAACAGTTATATTTATTTGGGAATTAATAGGTGGTATGGGTTCTCTTACACTTACAATGTTTCTCATTGATCCGAATGTCTATGCCTCTTAACAGAATAATGGGCAATATTTCAACAATGTTTAATAAGCAGTTTAGGGTGAGAACTCATGAAGCTGGTTAATAATATGCTAACTGAACAATATGTGACTACGCTATATGCTCATGTAATAAAGTCAGATTTATGTTTGATTTTTTTAGTAAGGCAAGTTCACTACTGCTTTTAATTATTG
Organism: Triplophysa yarkandensis; assembly: GCA_033220385.1. NCBI lineage: Eukaryota > Metazoa > Chordata > Actinopteri > Cypriniformes > Nemacheilidae > Triplophysa > Triplophysa yarkandensis. The sequence continues at coordinate 4,844,237 of CM065667.1, read as the reverse complement.
TACAGAAATGTTTTAATTTAACTGCAATCTGAGAAAAAATAAATACAAAATTAAATTACAATTTCCCAGATTTATGTCAGTCCGTGCAAAAACCAGATGCAATTATACCCCAATAATGCAAAAGTGATGCTTTGAAACTTTTGAAATAATTTGGTTGAAAAAAGGGCTATATTGAGGCAAAAGTTTTTTGTTTTTGCAAATGACGTTTTACTTCGAAAGCCTTTTCTTTCTTACTTTTTAAAAATGTACAGAATGTTTTTTGCTACAGAGAACCTTTTACGAAACCAAAAGGTTCTTCAGATGTTAAAGATCGATTATGGAACCATGCAGGCAAAACTGGCGGTTCTGTATCTTCTTGTGTGACTTTTAAGAGTGTAAAGAAACCCACGTTTTAAAGAAATCCAATCTTATAAAGTCATTGTCTTCAAACATTGATTTATAATGGGGTTATTGAATGGCAGGACCAGTTTCCTGAAGAGTGCTGCCAGCTCACACTGACAGATGTCTGAGAGTGATGTCACCCCTGGGGCTGAAGGGTCTGTCAGATCCGAGGTTTGGGCATGCTGATGAACACATCAGATAGGGACAGGATTTCTCCTTCATTATTGTGTGATGTGTCTCGTTAAAGTGTAACACAAATGCTGCGCCTCAAATTTTTTAGCTTATTTTCAAATTCAGAACAATGTAAATGAAGCCTCTCGGTTATTCTTCAAGCACGATCTCCGAGGAGAATTACATGTAACAAAACACACATCAAACACAGGCGATAGCCTATTTCTAAGTCGCTGCTTTTTGCTTTTTAGATGTAACATATCCAATGCCATTCTTCAGAAGAATATGTCGGAGTGATCTCTCTGATAGCGCTCAGCCAGCCGCAGTGCATCAAATATTTAAAGAGTCATCCTGAAGTGCAGAAGCACAGTTTCAATGCTTTTTTAAGTTTAAGCGAACCAAAGAGCACGTTAAATACGGCCTGCTGTTTACAGTTCATTCTGATTAGATCTGAGCCACATAGATCAGTCGTGCCCTAGAGATTATTAAAACACCTCAACGTTCTCCATCATGTCTGGCTAACAGTTGGTCAGTAATGGATGCTGTAATTATGTGTTTTAGGAGCGGGATATTTGCATAAATAAGCATTTTTTTCTCTTTAATGAGAAAATTGCAATCGAGCCTGTTTGGAATGGCAAGGCTTGGAGGTGAAAGTAAGGGTAAATAGTATTTTTTCATGCTCCCGTGGGACTGACATTGCTCATATCTCCAGGGTGTCATTAGCCGTGTCATTGACAGCTCCATTTTTCTTTTCTCCCGCTGTGTAGGATGGGATGCCTAGTGGATGCTGAGCAAAATGCCTGCGGTTTCAATCAATTCAGCGTTTTCTGTCTAGTTGAGAATTGTTGCTCACTAGATGCCCGTAAGCCTCTTGCTATTGTAATCCACACAGGGATAAATAACCATAATAGGTTGTTTTATCGCTTAGCCTCGCTCAGAGCATTATTATAGAAATGTGCCAATCCTGTTTGTGAAATGTGTATTTGTTTAGTATTTTATGCTCTAGTTCGCAGCCGTGTAGTCTTAGTCTCGCGATGGTTCTGATACAATATTTAATGAATGGTTTCATGGAGATGCACAGCGCAAGTTTATTTTCTTTTTAAAAATAATTGGTTTGAAATAATATAACTGGTGTGTTAGGTCAGGGAAATAAAGAAGTGTTGTTTTTAGATGCAGAGCTGTAGATTCTGCAGAGATATATTGGTGTCATTGTGCAACACTTATCGAAATATATCTTGAAAATGATTAGAATACAGCTATCAGTATTAATGTTGTTGTTTAATATGCTTTAAAAGAATAATATACAAACTTATTTTAACCACTTTGAGTTTTAGCTGCAACCGTGTGTGGAGGTTGGAGCTAATTGGCATTTTCATGATAGGAAATAAAGCGATTTACATTTGAGTTGTTTTAGGACAGACTTTTTACAGGAAAAAATAGAAATGTAATTCTGATGGTCGAAGGTAAGTTTTAAGGGATACAAATGTGACTCTACCTGTGAAAACACAGCTAGTCATTTTTAGGTATTTACTTTTTTTCAAATAAAACCATTCTACACAATGTAGAATATTCGGTCAGTATATAACATTGATATCTTTATTCATGACTGAGTAAGACCATGTCAAATATAGAAATCAAAGCTAAATTCATAGGTAAAAATTAAATTTGCTTAAAAAAAAAGATCAGTTTGATGCATTTCAGCTCATCATTTGATTTACTGACTTTTTTAAGAGAAAAATTTACCTTTATTTACTTTTAAATTTTAACTTGAGTTAGTTTTTAGCAATTTGATTGTAATCTTTAGTAATTTTTTATGTATGTTTATTTGATGTTGATATAATATATTTTAATGTATCATTATCATTTCAGTGCCTTAAACTGGTTTCTGTTCATTTCTGATGCAACTTTTTTACACCAAAATGTTTTCCTATATTTTTTCCTATTTTACATATTTTACACCAATATTTTATTGGATTTCATGCAACAGAAACCCTTTTAAAATTTTAATCATCTTAACCTAAAAAATCCTTAAGAAATTCATGAGGACGTCTAGATATTCTCTTTGTTTACGTGCGAGCAACTTCAAGCGTTTGCAGACTGAATTGTGAATATAAACTGCTAATCTTATGACAGCCCCACAACCATCTCGCTTCCTCCAGTCCAAGTTTGCTTTAGCTTACTTTGGGGGATTAATTTTTAATAGTGGTTTGTGCCAAAGCCCTTGAAGATATTGAATTTGTCCCATTGGCCATGGAAAGTGAAGTAGGGCTTTCTACACAGACAGCAGCAGCAGATCAGAGCTGGTTTTCTTGGCTTGGTTTCCTTCCCCCACTGCATGCACAGCTGCCCACTCCTCTCACTAAAGAGAGAGAATGAAGAAGGAAACAAGTGAGCTATGTCAGCACTCAAGTGACGCTGACCCATGCCACATGCATTAGTCTTGCCTCTCTGTTTACTTTGGATGGGTAATTATACAGCCAAGGCATGGCCGGGTGTTGCAATGTTGCTTTCTCTCTGTTTATTTTTTTAATTCTCTGTCCTAATGTTCTTGTAAAGCCAGATAATTAATGGCAGGTCGGCAGGGGAACCTGTGGTTGTCATGTTAATGGATCAGATTCAGGCTGTTGAACACACAGGGTTCTGTCACAGGATTTCGTTCCTTCTCTTTTGGGGTTTATTAGTATAGATATTCATTATTATTTATTTATTTTATAATTTATTTAATAATTATTAATCAATTTATTAATTATTCGTTTTTTATGGCAATTTACACTTACAACATTTTTGGCAGTTCTGAGCTTTGGCGATTTTATCGATTAGTTTTTATAATAATAAAAAAAAAAATGCATATATATATATATATATATATATATATACATATATATATAAACTTTAATAAATCACAGTAAATATTTATTTCACTTTTTTTCTTTCGTTTTGAGCTCAGGTATCCAGCTGCAGGCATTTCTTGGTGTCGTGACCCAATATAACTGTTAGTTAAATGTTGGTTTTGCCCAAATACACCTCTTCCAGTTTCCTCAAGTTGTTTTATTTTTACCTTGTCGAAGTAATCAAGAAAAAACTTTGTGATCAAATCCAGCTGTGAATTAAATTGGACTTGTAATTAGATAATTTTCAGACTTTGACTAAAACATTGGACTAAAATACAGAGATGCATATTATTTCTCAACTGAGTCTGATTCATAAAGTCATGTGACTTGCTGTCCCAAGGTACTAAACCTAACTGGATTAACTAGAAGTTTGATCTTGCCCCACAGCATCTGAACGGATGTTCTTAAATGAATTTGTCATAATCTGTTCTGTTGTGAAAATTGTTCAGTATTATCCAACACAAGTGCATTCCTAAAGTGCAGGCATCCGTCTCTATAAGTCTGTTTGTGTTTTGTCTTTGCGCACGGGGGTGTCATATATAAAGTCATTTTATAATATATTATTTTTAAAAGACAGTTAAGTGTTCTCCTATTGGAAAACATTTCCTATATTTGGCAATAGTTTTAACCAGAAGTCATGATTTTGTTCTATTTGACCCACTGGATGGAAACAGCGCAGATGTTTTATTAAATTTGATTTATAACTTTGAATGAAAACCCAGCTAAAGACGCGTTTTTGTTGTAGGCGAGATGAATGAGAATAGACCTTTTGCATTTCAGCCTCTCTTCTCTTTCAATTCAATGTTGGACCACAGACAGGTTCCGTCACCTTTGATGCACAAAATTTGACATTTTACCTAGAGGTGTACGACACACCGAGATATAAGGAATGTACTGTGTGGCTCACAGTCAGTGGGAATTATAATGCTTAAAAAAACCCTCAGGCAAACTCACAAAGGTCTTTCACGATCTGTCTTTTATAGGCACAAAGCCAGACCTTCATTAGTTCACAGCAGTACAGCCAGATCCAGAGAGAGCGAAAGATTTAGGCCCACTGTTCTTTTTGCCCAGTCTACTGAATGAAAGGAAGGAAAAAGAGGTCTGTTTAACGGTGAGAACAAAGCAGTAAGGCGGATTAATGTTGGGTGAAAGTCACACTATGAACTTTGGTCTTTGTGTATATACATTGTGATGCCAAATTTCAGCTTCTTATAAACGCTTCAGCCTCTTGCTGTGTGTAGTGCTTAGGCGCATCTCAAGATAATTGTGATTGGTAATAATGACGGTTCGGGAAGGCGACCTGAGCACTTGTTTTTACTGGAGTGTCTAAAAATCATGGCCTATAGATATTCTGCATTAAAAGTCTTCGCCTTGAATGTTTCTGTTGCTGAACTCCTTTATCTTCTGTAGTCATTCTTTAAGACGCAAAACACGACTCACGTCTAAGATCCAACAAAACATGTGGCTGCCGCGACACATAACTGCACCCCTAGTGCTATCGTGATGGAAGTACAGCTCAGAAGGAGGGGCTCAACAAGATTTCATTAATTAAAGTTAAGTTTAAACTGACAAGCTTTTTCCATTTTGTCATGGCTAATTATTTTGGTTTGTGCCTCATTGTCGCTGCTGAAGAGAAGAAAAGATGACTTGATGCCAGCTGCTGCTGTTTCCTCCTTTCATCACACCAAGCTGCAAGGCCCAGGGCAGACTTTTGTCCATCGGCTTTACCTTCAAATTGAGTAATCTTGCCTGAATCAGGTCATTGCGCTTTTCGCTCTTAAACTAAAAGAGAACATCACTCTAATTGGGCCTGGCTGGAAATTTGTGAAACGTAGCGGAGCTTCGTGTCTGACTCTCAATGTTTGCACTGTAAAATGTGGCTATTCTCTCTTCTATACCCATAAAGCCTAAAGGACTGGTTTTGCTTCTTTTTATATCTTACGCACAGTTGAAGCAGTTTAACAAGTGTTGACATTTGTTTTGTATACACTTGGGATCTATATTCTCAAAGAATATAATTATTACCAATTAGGGCTGTAGCTATCGAATATTTTAGTTATCGAGTATTCTACCGAAAATTCCATCGATTAATCGAGTAATCGGATAAAATGTGCTTTTGCTTAATTACCCTGCGTTCACACCGAACGCGCGAGAGTCCTGAAACGCTCTCTCTCTCTCTCTTTTTCTCTCTCTCTTTTTCTCTCTTTCTCTCTCTCTCTCTCTTCCTCCTTTCTCTCTCTCTTTTTCTCTCTTTCTCTCTCTCTCTCTCTCTCTCTCTCTCTCTCTCTCTCTCTCTCTGACTCTCTCTCCCCCGTCTCTCTCTTTTTCTCTCTCTCTTTTTCTCTCTCTCTCTCTTTCTCTCTCTCTCTCTCTCTCTCTCTCTCTCTCTCTCTCTCTCTCTGACTCTTTCTCTCTCTCTCTTTATCTCTCTCTGTCTTTCTCTATTTTCATCTCTCTCTCTCTCTCTCTTTTTCTCTCTCTCTCTTTTTCTCTCTCACTTTTTCTCTATTTTTCTCTCTATCTCTCTCTCTCTCTCTCTCTCTCTCTCTCTCTCTCTCTCTCTCTCTCTCTCTCTCTCTCTCTCTCTCTCTCGATGTGTGACGCTCTGATCCCAAACTTTGGACATTTTGAGTCGTTTTCATCGCAACTGTTATCCCTCACTTCCATTCTGCATCTCGCGCCCTCAAATCAAATCACTGCTGACTCCTTGCGTCTCCTTCCGCTTTGTGTGTGGTGTAAACGCGTTGTGTCACGTTAAAAAACCGCCGCGACAGAATTTGACGTGAGCTTTAAATTAAATTAACAGAAGCTTCGAGGCAGAGAAATTTGCCTCGATCATTTTTTGTAATCGAGTAACTCGAGTTATTCGAGGAATCGTTTCAGCCCTATTGCCAATATATTGAAACATCTGTATATAAACCCCTGTTGATAGAATTCAGTCTTGGCACATGATTTAAATTTCACGAATCTGGAAAAAATATGCGGGTTACAGACGTGACAAAAAATAAACTTGTTTGAAGGATTTCTATGAATGAAAGGGAGCAAACCAGAAGCTGCTGTTCATAGACCACGAAATAGAAGTTTTTTTCACATGCCCTTTTTAAGGAGTATGGATGGTTATAATCAAATATTGATGTGACAATTCACTTACTTACTCTAAAATACTGATTTAAATATAAAAACAGCTTTTAAACTTAGAGAGCACTCTCTTAGATGGTGTAGATGAAGACTGCCGACTAGGTTGGGGTCGATCTTCTAGAATTAAGCATACGATGATCTCCAAAAACTATCCACAATTTAAATTGCACTGTGCATAAGTTCTTGAAACCTGGTCTCACAGAATTCCATATAATGACCACAGACCCTTAACTCAGAATCTGTGGTGGACTCACGAAATCAACGAAAATTTGGTGATAAGCTCACGGAAAGGTAAAAATACTAATGTAAATCAGTGACAGGCATTGGCTGGGGTCATTACACTGGACTGAGTGAGACCCCAGACTGTACAGTTTTAAACAGGAACATCTTTAGCTAAATAGAATGGCACAGCATTATATGGGTTCCGATGCGATATTGACACCAGGTTTCAGAACGCAACCGTAGTTAAAAGGTGTTCCTAGATTTGGTTTTGTCTGGTAATGGTTATAAACGAACTCTGTAGTGAGTGATTAAAGACAAAGATGTGAGCTCCGCTGCTTTACTTCTATAGGAAGTCGCTCATCTTTTGCTCATCATAATCTTTGCCACGTCGCTAGACACACCCACTTCCTGTCGCCAATGGTCACTATCCCTCATTTTGCCAAAAGTCGCCAATGACGTTGGTTGCTTTGTTGCAAAGTCTTGCTGCAGGCGTGATTGTGGCTTTCTTCCTATTGGTTCTTGCTCCCAAAAGTCGCTCGTCATTTGCATGAAGTTGTGCAACTCTCGCATTACTTTGTCCCTAGGTTCTGCTGGCAGTGTAAAGAAGGCTTTAGTTTTAGGACAATAAGTAAGTGTTAATTTCATTAACAAAAACCATGAAAAATGATTCGTCAACAACATAAAGACTAATCTTAATAAAACTATACTCCCAATTATGAAAGCTGTAATACAATAAATTGCCATATTCTGCAGTAAATGAAATCATATTTCATATATACATATATCATTCATTGAATCTTATTGCTATAGTTTAATCAAAAGTAAGTTCTTAAAATGAGCAGTTGTAATTGAATACGTAAAAAATGCAAACTATGGAAGTATACTCTTTTTACAGAACATGTAATTCGACAAAGTAGGTTTTCTTTTAGGAGACTAAATATGATCCAGATTTAGTTAACTAAAAAAAATTGTTTTCTCGACTTAAACTTGACTAATATAACAACGGGAATGACTAAAACTAGATTGCATTTTCGACAAAAGAAAATTCGCTGTCAAATTGAACACTACAATGAGTCTGCAATCCAATCCCTTCTATCTGTCATTTAGCCAGCCTCCTAATGTTTTAAACACGTGTGGTGTTAATATAAGTTAGGCTGTGGTTTTCACCTTTTGATTCATGCTAGCAAGTGTTTGTTCGATTATTTTCAGAAAGCCATTCACACCATGCCACGGGCACATTCGCATGCCGGACAGCTTGATGCATGAATGGGTCATGTTGGCAGCAGGTTCCTCCTCTGGTTTTGTAATTACTGCTAAGGGTAGAGACAGAGATAGATAGAAAGACTGACAGGGTTTATTTTAATATTATTCCATGACATGGGCTAAGGATAAACGTATCTGTTTGTTCTTTAAATAGACAGCTGATTTGTTTGTGTCAGTAAAATTCTGTAGCTGGGAAATCGATTGAAAACAAAGTCGGCTGGTTCTCTTGTCTTAATTCAAGTTATTTCCTTGAACACCATGCATTAATAAGTATTCTGTTGTCACGATAACAATAATACAGTCGCATGGGGTGTGTGATGTAATACATACTCAATACTGATATCTTACAATATTTACATCACTTGTATTTGTTTTTTTTCCCTCTACATTGTTGTTTTTTTATTATCACTTTATGAGAGAAAGAAATCTATAAGGCTTAGCTGAGAATTATAGGCAAACATCATAGCCTGGCAACTGATAGAATCTTCATGTTTTCAGATTGAACTTTTGTCTTATCTAAAGTGCCTGCAGAAATGTTGATGTCTAGATGAATATCAGGTATTTGTACACATTTATCCATCCGTCAGATGTGCAGAAAGGATTTTAAAGTAAAACAAGGGATATCAATTTTGGATACAGCTCATTCAATTATTCAATTATTAGGATTGAATTTAAAGGCAATGCTTCTGTTAAATAGTTTCTTAATCCCCATCAAATTCAATGTGTTTAATAAACTAATATTTGTCTGATAGAGAACAATTTTAGAAAGGGATGGAATAGAATTGTGACCATCTTGGTGGGAATATATATGTGTTGACTCAAGGGTGATTGGAGCTGTGATTGTGGTCTTCAGTCTGTTCTCGTGGGAGCATTCACTGTGCGGATGGATTTGTTGTAATTTAACAAGGATTAACCTTTCTTTCATCGCATAGTGTAGAGAAATCTGCAAACCTCAGCCCAGCTGTTACCAAACACAGTACTTTAGGAGGATTGGAGGAAATTTGGTGAGGTTGACAGTCTTGTAGATGGTTCAAGTGCATTTAAAAGACCTTGCTAACAGAACAGTAATTCATTTTCCGATTATTTTAGCTTCAACCCAAATTTAATCCAAAATAAAAATGGTGTTATGAAGATAGTTTTGCAAGACGTAAACGACAATGGTCATCAAACACTACCTCTTTTAGATTCGGACAATTTCAGCATTGTGGCATTTTTGGTCAAAAGCTGAATTTTCCAAGAATGTATTTATTATTAATAAATCAAATAATCTGTTCATATTTTACATAAAATCTATTGATAGAAATCTGAAAAATATTAGTTTCTATCCTCTTTTTTTTTATTATTATTATTGATATGACCAAAAGAGTGGATTTTTGGTGAAAACCTTTTTTACTCAAGGCTGAGATTTTCGTGAAAACAGATAAAAAGAATAAAATTATAATGAAAAAATAAAAAAACCAAGATGTGCTTTCGGTGCTCTTCCTGGTCTTATATTTTCTTCTTTTATTTTCTGTTTCTGGTTGTCTTGGTAGCATTGCACATTTTTTATTTACCGCAGATATTGGTGTTTTCACACCACACAGTGCTGTTTGCTGGCTTTCCTGTATTGAAAGAAGTGAAACTTGTATGTGATTAAAATTCACTGCATAGTGAGGTTAGGAAAAAAGATCCGATCATGGTGTGATGTTACAAGATCTTCTGCATTCCATTGAAACTAAATGAGTTTGTTCATCATTGCATGTACGGATGCTGATACAAGAGTCGAACATATTTCTCTTTCATCACCACTGATATCTTAACCGGGTTTGTTTCTTAGTAATATGATTGTGCTGTCTGAAGGGACCGGTTTGCCAGGACGTGTTATTATGGGCCGTTATGGACTGTTGGCTTAGATTCATTTCAGTGGATGGACAAATTGTAATCTATAGCTGGTCTAATTGCCCTCATCCTTTATAATGTTAATGGCCTGTGTGACCTTCCTGTTTCCTCTGTCTGAAAGGCATGTCTACCAGAATCTCCAGAGATCTGTGGGACTTTTAGGAAGAGATCAGATGTGGTGAAGAACACAATCATCTCCTGATATATTTATATCATCCCCACTTAAGTTTGTTTTATGAAGCAAAAAGAAAAGCATTGGAAACAGGATCAGTGTATGGTTCAGCTGTGGTCATACGGCCCAATGTTGCTTTCGCTCTTTGTTAGCGCTGTTTTCTGAGATTCGTAGTGTGTTTTCCAGGAAATAGTGGCTCTCCAATTGCCGAGCAGAATTCTGGAGCTGGAGAACTCGAACGGAAAGAGATGAGAATGGATCCCTTTTGCTTCTGTTCTCAGAGGGATTGTCTTTGTGGCACACTTTTTTATGTCCAGTACCATTAAAAATATTGTCAAACGGATGTGAAAAATCATTTGTTGAGTGTTCTGTACGAGTTCTCTGAGATGCACTACTAGTCAATTACTCGTGCACTTCTTGCAGGAAACTTTTCATGTTTTCTCCGCATTTGAATCAACAACATTCTCAGTCAAGTGTTGTTGAATTTTATCACTGAAATACCACTAAGCATTGCTAATTTTCAATGCCTCATAGACTGAATAGCTGTGGCATTTGAACCAGTTCTCCGTATAATTGCTATGGCAACTGACTTGGAGCTGAACAACATGTTTTACAAGCTCTTTTTCCATCTTTGGGATTGCTGGGAAGTTAGTTAGTTTGCTTCCCGAGGTCACATTAGTCGGATGATTCAATTTTGCCTGCTATCCTGTAGAACGGAATGATTCAGAGTTTGCATTGCTGTTGCTGAAACCAACCACATATTTCTGCAGGAACACAACTAAAACACATTCAGTGTTGACATTGTTAGAATATTTGGGGTCTGGTAATTGGTAGATGTGCTACACCTTAGGGATTAACAGTGAATAAGTTATAATATTTATTGTTTTAGCATTTATTGTGTTGTCATTCTTAGAGAAAGAATGGGAATCTTCAAGTTTTCAGTCATCTACATTCTTCGAAATATCATCTTTTCTGTTCTGCAGAAAAAAGAAACTCATACTTCTGTTATATAAACACAAAACCAATTCAAGTGAATGGGTGCCAGTTCCCGACATTCTTCAGAATATCTTCTTTTGGGATCTGCAGAAGAATGTAACTTATATTTGTATTGTATTGACCAAAACCAATACGAGTAAATAGGTGCCAGTTCCCAGCATTCTTCAGGATATCTTCTTTTGTATTCTGAAGAAGAAAGAACGGCATGGGTCCATCGTATGGATACAAACCAATGAAAGTGAATAGGTGCCAGTTTCTAACATTCCTCAAAATATTTTCTTTTGTGTTCTGCAGGAGACAGGAATATATTCTTTAAGGTTCTGTTGGAGATTAAATGATAATTTTTTTATTTTTGGAGGAACCATCACTTTCACTATCATGTGTAAAATAGACTAAATTTATGGAATCTTAGCATAGTATAATATGTAAATTTTATCCCCACCGCTCATGACATTTTCCTTAAGCAAATAGACTCGTGTTCCTTTAGGTTTCTTCTGTACTGCACTTCTGTGTACTATTAACATTTATTGGTATTTTATTTCTAGTGGAGAAACACATGAGTATGATTCAGCATTTTTATAAGTCAGGAGCAAATAAGCTGAAGTTGGAGATGCCACATCCTACATATGAAGTGACCTCAATCTCATCTGACCTCTCCATCCCTTCATCTCACAGTCTGGTCCTGGTGGAGCTGAGATGCGTTATTGAGGTTTCGTGTCCTACTTTAGTACATTAGTACTTCTTTATTTATTGCTTGAATATTCTATGTGTGTGTTCCTGTAGCTCAGTTGGTAGGGCATTGCATTAGCGGTGCAAAGGTCATGATGGGTTCTGATGAAATGCATTGCCTTGTTGTTTGTTTCCAATCCTCTTTTAGACTCTCTCAGTCTAGTCTTATTTTTCTTGTTTTGCACTGAATGTTGTATATTCCAACCATGGGACCTTGGCTGAAATCCCGTTAAAAATGCATCTTCTGTTTCTTTCACCGAATGGAGCTGCAATGCAACAAGCACATATGAAAGCAAGCTATTTTCAGTCTCGTGAAAGAAACTGTTCCACAGTGACAACCCTGAAAATCCCTTAATATTAAAGATTTTTTCTCTGTATGTTAACTGTTCAGAGTTACGCAATTTCCCTTTGCTCTTTTCATGATGTGTCTGTTAGTAAACTCCATTCCTCTGAGACCATATCCAACCTTTATCCCAATAAGAACTCCTCAGCGTGGGCCTATTTCCTGCCTGAATCTTGTCAACCGTATCATTGTTGCAGGAATTAAACCTTCATGCTTGTCATATCAATTTATCAAGGTGTAGTTTCCCTTTGCTCTGGAGGATTGTGATCAGCCCGCAGATCAATCTGGTGACTCGAATCAGAGTGCGAAGGGATGAAATATTGAGATTAAAATCATGCATTTATAGAGAGCCAAGGTTTGGGATTTGTGCCTGTGACACACTAAGATGGCATTGTGTGGATAAGGTGAACATTGACTTCAATTAGAACTGGAGATGAACATTTGGCTCACTGTTTAAGTGTGGCAAAGATCCTTTGGTCTTTGCCGAAGTTCAGCTTGAATCTGGATGAGATCACAAATCACATATTTAAAGAGAAGATCGCTTATAATAAGAAACAACACCACAACAGACAGAACAGAATATCTGATTGAATTAATTAAATTTTAGAATATTTAAGAAACTAAGGAATAACGTAATATGCAAGTTACTAAATGATGTGCTATATGCATAATATAAACAATATGAAATACAGTTTTTAAAAACTTTTTATATTGAATTTAAGATGTTCAAATCATGAAAATGTATGACTTTGATGTCTAAATTGATTTGTACATTCAATTAAATTCTTATTTAATTGAATGTCAATTAAATTCATAAAAACTCTTAAAGTACAATTATTAACAACAATTTGTTTACAGCAAAGTGCATCCAATATTAATAGAAAATTGTTGCTGTCCATATAAAACCTTGGATGTTCAGATTAAGTGTTTATCAATATAACATTATTATCGTATTATAATTGAAAATATTAAAAAAATTCCACAAAACTATTTTTTTTTTTCATTAATTTGTGTCGGGGGATTTTGCTCTTTTATTGCTAAATCTGTTCATTTATTTGTGTTTTTATAATCAATAATTCACATCCTGAAAATATATACCCCTACTCGTTAAAAGTTTAGTTCAATCTGATTGACATGCTTAAAATTTAGTGTTATGCTTTAAATGAACATTCTGAACTGTTACATTTTAAATTTTAATAACTTATCATAGTTTGGATGAAAGGGTAATTATAAATCTAAGCCTGTCTGCAGTCCATATGGATGGTTCTCTTCCTAGATGTGGCAACGCTGTTGGAAAGCACAATCACTTCTCCGTCTGTGTTACATGAGTAAGTTGCCAGATGAGTCAGGGTTGTAATCTTACCACGTAGTGTTCATCTTTTCTAATGTCTATCTGGCTTTATCATTTTCTCTTCTTCATTACTCAAACTCATTTTATCTTATCGCACCAGTAGCAGCTGGAAGTGATTGTGGACAGCTGGGGTTTCACTAGCACTGGCCGTGCAGTTCCTAGAAAGATCTGCGGAGATGTGACAGTGGAAAGCAGATTAGGCTCAAACCAAAGATTCATTAGTTGTATTTAATGAAATAGAAATGAGTAGCGGGGGATATCGGAATAAATTAACCTTCACTGCTTCCCCAGAGGCAGATGAGAGATTTTTTTCCCTCTTCATCGATATAATAACTTGATTGCATTATTGTGCATGTGGTATGTTGTCATTTACCCCCAGCTCCAGAGAAAGCAGCTGTCTGCACAGTATGAGATGTGCAAATGAAGTCAGTTTTCATAACATGCCACAGAGGTTTGTGAATTATTGCTTTTAACCGTACCTTTAGCTCTTGAAAACAAATTGCAAAGAGCTTTTTACCTACTTTCAAGTGTGATTATGATGCCATGCCATGCTACCGCTGGCTCAGCGTTCATCAGTATGCAGGTCATGCGCGGTAAAATCTTGCGGCTCTTTGTCTCTGTATCGTCTTCAGTACAATTTGAGAAAGTGTCGGGCGGGGAGGAAGGGAGGGAATAGCACTGTTAAGATTTTCCATATCACCTGAACCAGAATGGATCCTTGTCTGAGTGCTCAGGGAGTCTGGCCTTTTCATGTCGCGCAGTAGACCATACCACGTGACGTTCACATTCATCGTAATGATGGCACTACCAAGCCACTCATCACGCTGCGGTTTGCTCACCTTGACACCCCGTGGATCATCACGAGCTGATGTAGAGGACACAAAAAAGATTTTGATACTTGTTCAGATACTCAAAGATGTTCCGCTAAATGTGGCGACATGTATCTGGTTTGACGGTCATTTAAACTTGTTTAAAAACCATAGGATTTTAACCCTTCAGATAAACTTTACTGTGCAAATCTGCAATTTTTGACTTACTATAAACTGTTTTAAATTGAATGTGATCGAATATGCTATAAGATTTAACTTGTGTTTTGACATGGACAATGATTTTCTTTGTACCAGTTTATTCTTTTCGGTTATTTATTCTCACTCTAATCTATTTTGTTTCATTCAGAGATGGGCGTATTCGTTCAGTACATTAAACCAATGAAATGCTCTATTACCAGACACACTTCGATGCTTTTTGGGTTCGTGCTTCTTTAAAGAAGAGAGTTACACCTCCACACCGGTTAGCTGTGGACTGAAAGGAGTGAAAGAAATGTCATCGTTAAAAAATAATAATAATTAAAGGTCCAGTTTGTGAACTATGACAACAAGGACAGAGTTCATATGTTTAAAAAATTAACACTGTGTATCACAATGACGTCTCCTGAACAACAAAAGAATTAGCAATGATGTACAGCGGGCACATATACCAGCCGGAAAGGGTCAGCGAGAGCTAGACAAAATGTTTTTAATAAGGAAATGTCACATTTTCTGGTGGGAATACATTAACTTTTTACTTGAGCCCGCTGGAGCAGTTGTCTTTTGCAGATCCGCATAACATTGACCTTCATTAAGGGCTTATTTAGGAAAGTGAATTGTCTGCAGTTTTAAATGGAGACGCTTAATTGAATAGTGATTGTGCATTGTGTTTGTGGTCATGCCGTAAGCCTTGGGGTCGGGCTGAAGCCTGGTGCTGTGTCAGGTACTTGTAAGCTATGGGCACAGCCTTAGGGCGACACAAGCTTTAACTATCTACTGTATGTCCCACACAAGCTGAATTTAACATAGACAGAATACTTTTGAGTTCCAACATAGGAGGCGAGGTTCTTTTTGTGTCTGTATACTGATGCATTGTCAGTTTTGTTGTGTATGGTCTCTCGGGAGGAAGAGGATTGTTATTGTGGTCCAGTATGTGTGTTTTCAGTCTTCTGGTGGATGGCTTCACTCTGGGCTCCCTTCAGACCTTCTGCTGGGTTTTGAAATCTAAAGATGACAAGTCCTCCTGCTGAGACACTCCACCACAGCTATTATACGTCTATTGAGAAAAACAACAGGGAAACAGCCAAACAACTGCTCCAATAGCAACAAATGTAGTAACACTTTCAGGTTCAACACACTGTAAGACATTGCAACACTCAAAAATGACACTCACCATTTCAACGCAACAGTCTTATAACACTCCAACTTGTTTATGTTTCAGGCTGCTGGATCATTGGCGCTATGCTCCCGTGCCACGCCATGCCGCTTTTGCATATTTTGCAGTTTAGGCTGTTTGAATAAGGCTGTTTGAACTGTGCCCGAGTGCGTTTGACCATCACAGCACGGTTTGTTTGACTAGTGTGAGGTCTCCATGCCCGACTTGCTTAGCCGTCTGTGGTCGCTTGAAAGAGACCAACATTGGTAGCAAAGTCCTAGAAAAAAACTGTTACAGCAATCAAATTGAAACGGTGCATTTAGTTGTTGTCAGTAGATGAAGAAATTCTGTCCGACCTTCTAATGAGTGTCACAACTTTTGAAGTTGTAATGAAGTAGTACAGATCCACAGTCAAACGTCAGTATTTCCAGCTTCTATTAAGCCATCTGTAAATGCATACATAGAGATCCCTGTGTGTTACAGGCCTGTGGTTGGATTTGTATTTATTTGTGTGTACATGTAAGCTTTGCCTCCATCGTCGGAGCAGTCTTTCATGTGTGCCCCTGAGCCAGGTGTTGGAAAGACACACTGTATACCATTGATGAGATGTGCCTTTGAGCTTTACCTTCCACCAAACAGCCAATAAAGAGACTGCTGTGCTGGACACGCTCTGCTAAATGCACGTTTACATCGATGTTTACTTGCTGCGGCCACCACATTTAATTGATTCTTTCACATCAGCCCAGGCACGATTCACACTTCTATAAGGGAACTGTTTTCCCCTCAGAGGTCAGTGGTAAGGACAAGAACTTCAAATGGTTAAGAAATCTGTACAAATCGGCTCAATTTTACCTTGCATTCATAAATGTGGCTTACAGTGGAGCCAAGTTGTACATTTTTGTGCTTCAAGGGAACCGAACACATAATCTTTGTGCTGCTAATGTGTGATAAAATCACACATTATATTCACATCATATTAAAATCTTAAATTATATTAAATAATTTAGAGCTTAATTTCAAGCAACGTTTTTAAAATTGATCTCGGCAAATTTCCACATAGGCCTCCTGAGGATTTAGTTATTTTTATAAAAGACATTGCAGGCGTTAGAATAAATATATAGGATAGGCAGCTTGACCGTCTGGACCTTCCAGAACTAACGCTATGCTTTATATAAATCTGTTTATTTGTTTTACAACAAAACTTGTTAAAAATGGACCCAAAGAATAAAATAAATAAAAATCAGGACTGTTTCGGGTTATTTTATAATGAGTTTGCATCTTTGCAGTTATGACAACCTCTAGATGATTTTACTGTGTGAGATACATGTTGAGTGGGATGCTTTCAAATGTTTCTGTGGATGAAGAAGGACAAGGAAGTCAAAAGTTTGAAATCATAGAAGGTGATATAAAGATGAACGATGTGTACTACTTTTACTTTTTTTTTAATTAAGGAAAAATATCTCGAAATTCATTTTGCAGGACATAATTCAGAACAAGGATCTGTTCAGTAGAGAGCGTGAGGTTAAGCTGCGGTAGCAAAGTCCCACACATATTCCTTCGATAATTGAATAGTAAATTATTTTTACGCTAAGTCTGTCAAGACAACTATTATCAAATATTTAACAATAGCAATGTTTAAAATGCATGGAAAGATACAAGATAATAGAGAGAGTCCAGATAGTAATGGAGGAGTAGGGGATTGAGGTGGGTTTCTGGGACAGTCATGATAGGAAAGCTTAGCGGGAAGTTACTAAACAACTTATATAGGATAGGAAGTTTGAGCATCGATATATGCCAGAACTAATGCAACGCTTTATATAAACTTTACTTAACAACAAAACTTAAGAAAGGGCTTTGGGTCACTTTTCATGATGTGCGCAGCTTGCCGGGTACTGGTTTAGAATAATGGAAATACCACAGAAATAGGATTCACTCACACTTACTTATTAATCCGTCCAGAACTTCAGTCATTTCACACATCGAACGTGTATATTCGCTAATGTGTTAGCAGTTGGGCTCAGAATAGCCACAGGGTTCACTTCAGCATCCACTCCTGATCTACATTCCCAAGCTGCACCTTTCTGAGCGCTTCTCTTGGACCTTGTGACAAGATCTCATCACCGCCCTCCCGGGCATAGGTAAAATAGTGCTTGCTTTAGCTAATTTTGGATCTCATTCTCGGAGTTGCCAAAAGTCTGCGCACCAATAGAGAGGCAAGGACAGCCTGTCAGTCGACCTTGAGAAATTACAGCCCTTCCCACACTCCATTATTTATTTGGAAACATCTGTTGGCCCGCACGACGTTGCCCGGTGTGACTCTGACCGCTTGACTGCTTGGAGAATGTAACCCTTGTACAATTACATTAGTGCATTGTTGGCTAAGCTGCACAATGTGACCTCTGTGTTGAGTGAGTACGACTAACCGGCTGATCCCGAGAGCCCTCCCAATGCTCAGATTAGGAAGCGCTCATGAAGTTTTTCAAACAAAGATTTCTAAAAAATATAAATACCTGTTGTCAAGGCATAGCATGCATTTCACAGTGTCTGTTAGGAATTTATTACATTGGATCCTATCAAAGTGGCACTGACATCCCTCCGTGGGCTGATTTTGCCATTATTGCGATGTGGGAGAGAAAAAAGAGGAATAACCTGGATAAATTCATTCGGTCGACGATGTTAATGCACTGTGAAACACATTTACCCCTTCACTCTCTCGAGCACTGATAGACAGGCCATAATCTCTCGCTTAAGTTGTTTTTATAGGCTCTCGAAAGATTAATGGTTCACCCCTTGCCCTGCAGATCAGCATGGAAAGGCTCTTCCATCCCTGGCCTTTGGCTTTTGAATGGATCTGATGGAAGCGCGTCTGCTCTTGAATAAATCATTCAAGAGACGTGGACGCAGCTGGTATTTATAACATCTGTATTCTTAAAAGGAAGATGGGCTGTGAAGGAACACAGCTTTACATTAGAAGCAGGTGCAAGCAAAACAAGTCATCAGGTAACCTAAGATCATAACAGCTTCATCTTCGGTCGAGAGTTACACGTGTTTCTCTCCCAGCTGCGTACTTCTGTATCGTTGTCCTCGTAGACTTGGGTTGTGCTGGGATTAATCTTTTCACGTAGGATGTGCTGTGTGGGAGGAGGTAGTTGTTCAGCTCAATTTAATACATTCACAGCAGGTCTTGGGATGTTCTGGAATGCAGGAGGTGGAGGGAGTGTCAGCACACTTTATTCAGGGTAATTAGATTGAGTTCATTATAAGCCAAAAACACTCATTTAGTAATTTATCGCGTTCATCTAAAAACAGCTTGGGGTATGTTATTTAAGGTCCCAGATCTAACCTGAGAGACGGTGCTCAGCCCATTGATTATATAATTATCATTTTTATCAATACGTGAATCAGCACCTTGTGAATTCGAACGTAGAATCGGGGGACATATCACAATATGTATTTTAGAGATTTTTGGATTATGAAATGATGTCTATTAAGCCATGTTTGTTGAGATGCCCCAATACCTGCATCAAATTTTAATTTAGATTCATTACTTAAATAGCTTTTGTCCTTTAATGCATTTGCTGTGTTCTTTTTATTTCTCTATTAAGGTTTAGCTTTTTTATTCCTCTAATAATCTCCATTAGCAGAACAAATTTGTGGAAGAATTGATCAAATCTTGGCTATATAAACCGAGAATTTTTGTATTTTTTTTTATTCTGTATCAAGCATATAATGTGAGAGAAGCCGCTAACTTAACATTTGGGTTTTTGAAATTGTCTTTACCAACACTCCTTACAAAATATTTAATCAGATTTTGATTTTTATATTTTAGGAATTTTTCATTTTTGATTAGAAAACACTGTAATGTAATGGAAATGATGGGTTTATATTTTGTTTACAGATTTGTAAAATTTTTGACATACCATGAAAAAAAGTAAAATAGACAGCAAACTTAATGGGACATGTGAAAACAGTAATTGTGTTTGACAAAACTGTTATTCTACAGTACATTGCTATCTGCTGGCCTACATGCATGAAACAGTATTTTATTCCAGTTTTCCATTTGCAGTACATCGGCAATCTATCGATCTAGTTTTCTCATTGGGTTTGGACTGAAGCTTCAGCTCCTCCCTGGCTGCTGTTCTGTATACCACAGCATACACAGACCACAGCGTCTAGTACAGAGAATCCACTTTATCTCTGATCGCCAGAGCTCTTATTATCTTCACTACTCCATTGATCCAAGTAATTTGGCAGGGCCTGTGGCATGTGTTCAGCACAAAACACAGCCCGCCACACCAGGAGGTGCTAAATCCACAGCTCTGTCAGTGTGTTTTGTGCATATTCATGCAAAACAACACAAGTTCTGGCATGGGTTTGTCTGTAACGCCCCAGACGTGTTTTGCTGCTTCAGTAATACAGTATTTAGCAGGAGGGATGAGACCCCAGCCGGCCCTGCTGGTTTTGTCATTATTATTATCGATTCTCATTTATTCCAGCTGTGAATATTGCAGCGTTTCCCATCGGCTGACGTGATGGTTCACAGCTGTTGCTGTGACTGTCACTTGTAGCTCAGCATGGATGGGATCAATGAACCGGTGAGAGGAAGAGAGCGAGACAGGTGAGCAGAGTTTCAAGATGTGACATGACAGAGGAAATGACTATTCACTTTGTTGTTGTTTGTTGCTTCCTTTTAGTTTTCTTTCCCTACAGCATCTGTACTTGATATACTTTCATGTGTTTTATTAGTAGTTTACATGCATTCTTGTTAGGGCACTATTGGTTTTCCGAAATGTTTAGTCTTGTTTGTGTTTGACAGTTTGTTTGTCGTCGCTAATGCTTTATTGTTTCTGTGTCATTTCCTGGGAAATCAACAGATTTATCTGCATCTCGTTCTTGGTTGCAATCTCCCATTGCCAGGCCTTTGACTTTAACCTTCAAATCCCCGTCTGCCATCATCCTTCTGCTCTTATTTGTTTTCCCTATCTTGGAGTGGTATTTTCTCTTTATAAAAGAGGTTCTGGGTAGATGTTAAATGCTGCTTAGCATGTCAACTGTGAATTGAGCACCTTAGGTTTAATGATATAGGCTCAGAGGGACTGACACGGGATGTGTCACTGACTCCTCCGAGCTTCGACGTTGTTTTCTCAGTGGATCTCTTTTAGCCGGGTTTGTGGACCCCTTCATTTGTAGGAGGTGAAGGTGAAGGTCATGGCACACACAGTAGTGACGTGAAGTGACGTGTGGCCGAGTATGGTGTCCCATACTTGGAATTTCTGCTCTGCTTTTAACCCATCTCAGTGTATGCACACAGTAAGTGGACACACACACACACTATGAACACACACCCGGGGGAGTGGGCAGCCATGCTGCGGCGTTCGGGGAGCAGTTGGAGAGGAACAGTGCCTTGCTCAGGGGACTCACCTCGTGGTATTCCCGATGGTACCGAGTCTCGAACCAGCGTCCTTGGGATCACGAGTCCAACACGCCAGGCCAAGACTGCCCCAAATTTGCCAAGAGAAGTTTCAACAGAAAACAGTTTAATGGTTGTGAGTAACATTGGGTAAAGCTGCTGACCTGGATGATCTCATCCACGCTGGGTGGCAAGTGACAGAAACAGCTGTGGACTGTTTGTGAGCCTTGATGAAAGCCAATGGGGAACACCGCAATCATCACAGCTGGAATCAATGTGTATCAATAATAATAATAATGACAGAGCCATCTGCGTCTGCCCCGGGTGTAATGTTAGTTTCAGCGTGATTTTATGCACCGCTGCCACAAGTTCGGCAGATCAGAGCATCACTGAAAAAAAGGTGATTTGGTTTTGTTGTCCAATGTAAATATCTAAACATTTTAAAACGACCTACATCAGCAAAATGGTACAAGAAATAAAGAACTGTTTTCTGGAAGTTTAAAGTGTAATCTTAAGTTTACAAAACATGTTGGTCTTGTTTTATAAATCAATTAATTGTATTTATTTTTTAAACAAAGATATTTTTTACATCAGATTTTTCATTATATAAGGCATCAAGTCCGTTACCCGAAAATGGAAATCATGTCATCATTTTAGTGACAAGCAACACGAAAGAAGATTTTTTTCAGAAAGTTGAGAACCAAATACCAGTGCCACCCATTCACTTTTCTTTCATGGATACAAAACCAATGCAAGTGAACGCATGCCAGTTACCAACATTCTATCTTGTTTGTCTTCTGCGAAAGCCATACAGGTTTGAAATGGCAAGAGCACGAGTAAATGATGAATAAAAATCAAGTAAACTATCAACGTAAGGTCAATTTCCTTCAGAATTCAATACTAAAACATATATAATACGTAAGAATTTGTATTTATTTATTTATTTCATTTTAATTTAATTTCGAATTGATTTTTAAAGAAGTGCCTTATCAAAGTATGTTGATAGAGCCGCACAGCTGTGTACAAGTGTACACAGACTATTAATCGACTAAATGTTTGTCGTTGTCCAGATGTATAGAAAACATCATCGCCACAAAGTAAATTATTCAACGCCCACAAAGAAAAACAAAGAATCTTTTTCATCTCACATGTACACATGGCTGTATCCTTTCTCCCTGATGTGTTCTGAGGCTTTGTGTGAAATATCAGAGAAAGTGTGGAAGCAGAACAAAGAAATACACTTTCCCCACTTCACAGAGTGACATTTCCCAGTTGGATCGTGTGTAGAGGAGGAGAGGCGATTGTGTTCTTCTCTCAGACAGTTTGTCTCATCTTGTTTATGAGAACACAACGGCCTTCTCCAAAATCGATCCCCCGAGGGCCGATGATGAGGAACGCATCCATCGGTGGTACATTGTGATGGAAATCTACATTGGTGAAATGAACACTCAAAGGAAGAAATGCAAATACGGAGCCATTTCATTGAGCCACACCTCATTCTGCGGACGAGAAATCTGTTTGTAATTTTCAGTAAACAGGTTAGGGAATCGCTTGTCTTACGTAAAAAAGAGAGACCCATACCCACTCCTTAATCACATCAATAAATGCTTGAGAGTCATCTGGTGTTCACCGTCTGCCTACGTGTGCCCTATGCCGAATCGCGGAAATATCGCCCTCCATCATGTCTATCGTTAGACATCTTCCACTTCATCTCTCGCTCTTTCAAATATAAAACAGTGTTGTGTGAGTTTCCCCGGCGAGCGTGTATGTGATCTGCATCCGTCTTCCTTCTCTGTAGCTGTGAAGCACAGGAACAGTAATACTCATTTAAATCTCATCAGCAGCTCTAGTGAAGCATCTCCATCTGCAGCGGCAGAACCGTGTCACAGCCAGAATGCAACCTAATTCCTTTTTTTTTCTGCCTCTAATCTGACTGTTTTATTTTCTTTTTATGCGGACTACTTGTGATCAGTTATTCAGCTTTTCAGATGGGATTTGCTCTTTCATTATTTTCTAACAGAACTGGATGTTCTTTCGTTTATGGTCCTGATGGGCTTTTTAATGCTTTTTCTGTCATTTATAGCACTGTCAGTATTTCCTCTTCATGAATACGAGACGTTTGTTCCAGACGTGTGGTGCAAATGTCTGTCGGGGATCTGTCTTCACTCTGCATCTGGAGAGCTGCTGGGCGTCACAGCTCCCTGTGCCGGGCCGTTCTCTCAGGATTCTCGTATTTCTCAGGTTTCACTGTGTAAACAGATTGTGTAATGAAAGTGATGCTTTTGGTGTTTGTTTGTGTGCGAGAAATATTGGTCATTGGCTGAACAGATTCAGCCATACATTTCTTCATTTACTCGCTCCTGTGATTGGTTGAATTTCACATGTCCAGTCCGCACTAAACAACATAAAGCCGTGTGATTGATGAAGTCATCTGAGTTGTTTACTTTAGTTTTATATTAATTATTTATTACAATGGACTAAACGCTAATTTCTTAAAAGTACTATATGTATGGTATAATCCCTTGATATGTTCGTAAATGTTTGCATGATTAATTATATTTTAACTGTTTTTTTACCCTTTCTGCTCTGACTTGACTTTTTCAAAGCGCTCTTTCAAAAATGTAAGTTGTGGCAGACGTTATAAACATGCTAACGAGCCTTGAAATATAATGAATAAGTAACATTTTCTAAATCAACATAATAATCAAAAAGGTTTCATTATGATTCAAATTCGTAAACAAATAATAGGACATGTGTGAGTCATGACACAAACAAAAAGCTAAATTAGTGTTTTATTCTATAAATTTATTAAAAAGAAAAACAGGAAAGAGCGGATTTACATGAGAGACGCTCCCTTTCTGGTTAACACTCACAAGTGGTTAGGAACATGTGAAACTGTCCCGCTGGCACGGCCCTCGAGGAACCCAAGTAGCCAAGTAACTGTGCATTAAGATCAGTGCCATATTCACAATGATGTTTTAATTTGATGTTTCCTGCTTAAATCATTAGAATGTATCTGAAGTGTTGAAATGATCCACAAGTCCTAGGACTTTCTATTATACGCAACCTTGATCTGGCCTCAGCTCAATGAATTACATCACAACAGCATCTTCTAAACTCATTAACATCCTTTTACATGCCAAGGACTTCTCACTTCTGCAGTGCCACGTCAGAGGAGAGAGAGAGAGAGAGAGAGAGAGAGAGAGAGAGAGAGAGAGAGAGAGAGAGAGAGAGAGAGAGAGACAGAGAGAGACAGAGAGAGACAGAGAGAGACAGAGAGAGACAGTGATTGCGAGTATTGAATATCTACATTGTTGCTTTCTCTATAGGACTGAACCAGATATTATATTCCAAAGATTTGAGTTTTGCCCTTTGAACTGTCTGTTGGTTTCTCCGGCTCTTTTTTCTGTCTCTCATCATTAGGTGTGGCCACTGGGATGTGGGGGTGTATCTCAAGGCAAGTAATGCCAAGCACAACAATGTAAACCGAGAGACGATATGAATATTTCATGAAAACAGACAGGCATACATATCTCAGACACAGCTCTGCATTACAAACAGCTCATAACATGTGCCGTTTACTTACACAGGAAATAACTGATGTACCCGCGTTAACATTCATTGCAATTCTTTATCTTTTGTTTCCTGGATGCCGGGGGTTATGTTGTGGCATTTATTATTGAATCGATCATTCATCTGATGGGTTTGTCTGTTTTGTTTAATACCACATCTTTTGTGCATGCTGTTGGTCGGAACGGAAATAGAGGAAGTTCTCGGGTATTGATTGCCGTCTCAAAACCTCTTTCTAATTTAGCATCTGAACCTGCGGTCAATTTCTGTAATGGAATTCACAGAGGGGTTAATAAAGAATAAGTGTGTGTGTGGATAATCCCGTCTTTGTGGCATTCCGACAAGAAATATGCTGTCTTGAAATGAAGCAGCACCATTAAATTAGTCTTAAAGGGCCATTTCTGTTCTTACTTGATGGAGGATTTTCTAGTTGCAGACAGGGCTGAAAAAGAGAAAATGGATACTTTTAATCAGAATACACAGTCTTGCTTAGTTTAGTCTCAGCCCAGCCATTAAATTTCCTAGACTCCATTGACCGATGCATATTATCCTGATGCTTATTGCAAGCAAAATGCTGATAAATTTTCTAAAAGTCAGGCTGCAATTAAAAACGCTGACTTTTATAGGTATGTGTTGTAGCATAGAATGTTGAAAAGCTAATTAAAGGAGACCCACAAATGAGAATTATGTCATCATATTTTCTCAACCTTTTAATGTTTTATACCTGTTTGACTTTCATTTCAAAAGTAGATATTCTTTAGAATATCTTCTTTTGTGAAGAAAGAAAGTAACACAGGTTGGAAATGTCATGATGCCAGTTTTGAACACAACTGTTATTATAACTTATACTAACAAACATTTGGCCTCTTTCCATCTGGGTTTAATCCAGGTGTTTTGAAGGACAGCAAAGTTTATGTAAATAATCAAAAGTGAGACTGTCAGACTGTGCTAGTCATGTTTAGTTTAGATCAAGTTTATTTTTTCTTTGGTTTCACAGGACTGAATCCGTTGCCCTTTGACCCTGCCACCAACAACGAACCCCTGCAATTCAGCAGCTCCAATGGGCCACTGGTTCCTGACTGTCCTCTGGAAAACGGAACTGAAAACAGCAAGAAGAGAAAAAGACCCAACCTTCCTCCTGGTACATTTCCTTTTTTCTTTTCTTCCGTCAAATCAAAGTACTAAGTCCTTAACTACTTTCACATTGTTATTTTTGCCATTACACTTTTCCTGACCTTAAAATGCGGAAGGTCAAAGCCTGGGGTTTCACAGAGATTTCATTTCATTAATTCCCTTCATTAAGAGCACAGTATGAAACCCCTAAGATTTTTTTTTACTTTGAAGCTACAAAATGAGATATTTGTGTTTTTGGCCATATGTCAGTCATAAAGACAGACAGGCCCCTTTCTGCCGCTGGCGTCCTTCAAACTCAGGCTAGATAAGTAACGGCAAGGGAATTTACAGACCTTTTCAACTCAGGTTAGCTTAGCAGAATAAAAGCCTATTCATATTCATGCCGACGTTAATGCTGTACTAATTAATTGAATTATGATTAGCTGAAAGAAATGGATCTTGGGAAGGCTACCTTATGCTTCATGTTGTCGGGGAGACTTAATTGGATCAGATGAATTGTTGATATTAATAATTTACTTTCAGGCTTAACAAAAAGGATTGAAACTGTATATTGTTGGAACCTTATCGTAGCTTTCTAAAGGAAACATTATAAGCATCATGGACATTTATTTGGGTTGTTTTGAGCACTACACAGAATGTATTGTACATTAAAGTATTGACTCGCATTTTTAATAAAGTTCAGGTTTAGTATGTTGCTCTGTTTAGCATCAAAAATATTTGCTTGACTATACTTGAATGAATCCATGTTTAAATGTTACAGAGTCTTTTCACTTATCTTGCCGAAAATGTT
The DNA here is from genome assembly GCA_033220385.1 of Triplophysa yarkandensis. Taxonomy (NCBI): domain Eukaryota; kingdom Metazoa; phylum Chordata; class Actinopteri; order Cypriniformes; family Nemacheilidae; genus Triplophysa; species Triplophysa yarkandensis. Next base: position 4,817,617 of record CM065667.1, on the reverse strand, counting down.
TAAAGCAAAACGAAATCCATGGAAGTTTGAAAAACACAGGGGCGAGTAAATAATCCCATTCCATCATTTTAATATTTGAGCGAACTAGCTCTTAAACCACTCACATCTCTTTCAAAGCTGGTACTATTCTGTTACTTTGTAATCCTGAGATCTAGCCATCATGCTTTTATAAGCATTTCCACGTAAATGTGGTCTCCATTTGTAGTCGGCATCTGCAAGCTCTAGACCTTTGATGGTCGCTCTCTCCTCCCGAACAGGGCCGACATTCAGAGCTTGAAGTGAGTCTGATTAGGGATAAATGGCAGCAAGTGATGGTGAGCAGAGCATCTCATTGTCGTATTCGCCCATAGAATTGATACAAATGGAAGTGAAATGGGCCCATATTGTGTTCTGGTCATGGTGAAGAGCTGCTTGTGCAGATCAAAGCTAGCCAGCGAGCTTCAGATCAAAGCTTCCTGCCGCTAATCTAATCTGCCCATTTCAGAACACCTTTTCCTACTGCAAGGACGTCACTGGAGAATGGCTGAGATGAGCTGGGTTCACCGTACGCTGGATATTTAGACACTTTGGAGGCCGACTTAACTCTTAGGGCTTACAGAGGGTTTTGGAAAAGCATGCTGGGGTTGTTAACGGACTTTTTATGACATTTTAATATTTACTGGCCCATGGGTTACTGGTTTGTGCATCAGGGCATCAGAAAACATCAAACGACAATTCATTTATAAATTAATAGCAATTGTTGCTGTCAGCTGTGTTATAGTGTCTCTCTCTATAAGACCTGCAGATATTCTGGAATTTCATACTATACTTTTGATGTTTTGCTTTTCCAAGTTTGCCACAGTTAAAGATGAGAGAGTGCAACGTGACATAATTAGACGAGAGAAGTTAAATAAAATAAGGCAATGTGATGACTGGATTGATGAAAGATGATGTAAACCTTTTGCAAGTTTTCTATAAATGTTGGAGTCTGATGTCCATCTGACCTTATTTGACCCCTGGAACCTGTGTCTTTTTTCTGCAACGATTCGCCAAAGAGTTTGCACAAAATGTTGGTAATGTATCATAGATTAACCCTTATTTCATCTGTTACGGCTTTGTCCGATTTTGCGATTTTTACTTTGCAAATGTTTATGTGTCTTTCCAAAACCAATGGCAGACTATATGTGTCTTCCAGACCAGATCAGGTTTTGTTATTTACGAAGTGGGTGACTTTTATGGCATATGTGATGTCATTGAGTAGGCGGTACTGTAGTGACTGACTGACTTCCGTAAAGAAGCCGCAGAAGTATAACTATAAACCATAAACATCGGAATTTCCTTCACTGCATTGTTCCACCTAGGTCTAGTAGCTACAACAACACTGTCTGTCCTGCACTTCGTCATGTTTGAGTTTGAGCGCTTTTTTCTTTCGTTTGGTTAACATCGCTATGGTGTCACAGCAGTTGAAAAAATCAAACATGCTAGTTTTTTGTTCAAGATGTCATGTGACCTCGCAGGACTAGTTTTGGTTGTTGTATACTATGGCAAACTATACGAGTCCACATGACTGAATCCCCAATCACTTGAATCACTTACACCAATATTTGTAACTTTGACGTTGACATTTTATTTATAAAAAAAAACTCTCAATTACCGTTCTCAGAATAAAAATGGCAAAAACCCAAAATAAGACACTTTGTGCTTATCGCCGTCTACAGATTCAGCAGAAAACAAGTGTCTCAGTGTCTTGGTGTCTCAGTGCAATTAGAACCTGTCTTAATTGTTAAGCCCTCGATTATACAGAGTCACGAGAATGTTCCCAGCAAACCTTACAATGCCTCAGTCCCTTTAAACCCTCCATGGCTGCAAATAGTCGCTGGGCACGTGTCTGCTTAGCAACCGCGAGCTACTTAATGGGCTTTCCTATTTGAACAACGCCAGCAGTTTTCCTTCCTGGCCTGTCATTATGCCTGGCTCTTATCCGGCGTGACCGTGCCTGATCAATCCGCTCCCTGATGGAAACGCATCTAAATGATGAAAACTTGCAGCATCTGGAGCATAATGCATTCAAACGCCGTGATGTCCTCTGGCAGCACAAGACATAGTTGCTCCTCTGAGGGGTGAAGCTAATGCAGGGGCGTGGACTAATTACCAGCCATGCAGATTTACTCTAGTTAAAGCATTAAAATGGATAGATTCATCTCATTAGTGCCCACTCTGCATTTGACAGCCCGGCCCCTCCTCTCTTCCCCGCACCCCCTGGTGTTGATGTATTTGGTTAAGGGATGTGAGTGGGCGAGGATCTCCGTGCTCACCCAGGACGGCTGGCAGGTTTTCAACAGCGGGAACAAAACCCTGCATTGCTCTTTAATTGCTGTCCGATCGTTGCCATGATACTTTTACTGATGTTTAACCATCTAAATAGGTTTTAATTGTTTTGACGTTGTTAATTGACCGTCTTATTTACTGCTCCAAAGAAACTAAGCGCATTGACTGTTCTGCCCAACAGTTATGCCTGCTCAACAGTCGCGGCCCAACGACAGGGCACAGAAAGTATGAAATGATCTTCCGGCAGCATATACCCGATATCACACGACCACTTGCGAAAACAAGGCCTCTGAATATTTCAGAACTTCTTTCTTCATTATAAAACACAACAAGCTTTTTTTAATGCCTCATTTGTATCCGTGCCTTGCTCACTCTTGCTTTATTTCTCAGTCTGTTCAAGCCCTGCAGCTTTTTCCCTCATAAACGGCACACGCTTTAACATCATAATTGATGAGTTATTACAGCCACTTCAACAGCCTTGAGGTTGTAGTTTTCCTCTTAAATTGCAAAAACAATAAGAGTGCCTGAATTACAAATGGAGCTGCGTTGGAAGAATAACCTAATGCTACCTGTTGGAACTAGCCTACTTACCCTCAATATATTCGAGCGTGCGAAAGGCAAAACTGCATAGGGATTGATTCTATTTTCAACATGGCTAATTACATGACACAATGGTTTTCTGTCGCGATGAATCATGGGTGGGTTCTAGTTTTAACTTGTTTGCAGCAATTCTGTGCAGGCTGGACATGCTTGCATTGATTTGTGGCGCTTGGTAGAGCACAACACTGGAGCTGCGAGTGGAAAGCCGAGCGTTGTTTTAGATATCTTGCATCTTTTTAAATCTAAAACACTTTAATGTTTTTTTAATTTTTTTATTTTAAGGTGTAAAAGAGCACCTAGATTACATTCACTTTAGCAGTGGCGCAAAAAGTGGGTATGCGCTATATGCGGTGCATAGGGGCGCAGCACCATGGGGGGCACCTAAGCAAAGTTTTATTATTTTTTTTATAATAAAAGTTATATAAATTGTAGAGGACTAACAGGCTAGAGTAGGCGCCGGTGCCCTAATAAGATTCCATTATAGAGTTTAAACATAGAAGGGTAATATCGTGAGTGGGCGGGGCGCTGTGAGCGCTGAGTGAGCAGCAGTAACGTTAGCGAGTTGTAATTGAAACTCGAAAAAGGGGGGGCGCCAAAATTTTTTGCGGCATACCCCTCTAACATTGAATAGTTGCAACCCTGCACTTAAGGGATATCATGGAGTTCAATCCAACTTGAATTCTTTTATTTTTATTTACTGTAAAATTTGGCTACATAAACAAATATCGCCAACATCTATATAAAACACTGATAGACCTCTAATTAAAAATTGCAAGACCTCAAATTAAAAATTGCAGTCTCTAATAAATTTTTGGCAAAACATTAGCGTTATGCTAACATTGCTAACCTTTAGTTTTCTGTTAACACATGTTAGCATTATGCTTAATCGTGTTAGCATGACATTCATATGTTAAATTTTAATTTGGAAACAAAATAACATTAAAAAACATACTAATCCTGCAAGAATCATTATAAAACATAGTATAATGTATTAAAACCGTAATGTCGTAATGTGAAACAATCAATACTATGCCAACACCATCCAAACACATGTAAACATAATTGGAATAATACTAAAACATATTATGATATCATAATTATCATGATTAGAAAACATGCTAACACACATATGTTAGCGTCTTTGAAAACATGGTAAAATATGTTTTAGCTTTAAAATAAGCTTTACATTTAAAATAAGCTTTACATTTAATTATGTTTAATTATGTTGGTGTTATTCTTAAACATGTGACATCATTAAAAACATATTATATTTATTCGTTTCGATTAATTGTTGGCTAAACAGCTTAATGCTGTATCATAGTGTTAAATCATGCTAAACATGTCAACATGTAGTAATCCTGATGTCAACACATGTTAGCATTATGCTAAACTGTGTAAGCATGTTGTTATAAAAGTGCTGAATCATGTTAACATCATTCTAGAACATGTTAAAATTTTGACAGCATGTTAATTGCTTTAGTGTGATTAAGCATGCTTCAAGACGACATAAATTGGGTTTACAGTCTACGTCTTTTGCTAATATTTATTAGTTAATGCATTTTATTTATGCGGCAATACCTGCTTTTTCAGGACAAGAAATGTCCCGAAAAACTCAAGATCAGAATCAGCAGCAAATATTTGTATCTTTATTTTTCAGAACGTTGCAGGTGGCATAAAATATGCAGTGAGTCACGCTGCTTTGCTGTAACCCCTCGGCACCATTAGCCCGCTGTAAGTGGTGCTTGAGAAGTGCGGCATGAAACACTATTGATTGGCATTGAGGAGGGGCGGAGCAGAGGAGCCCGCTGCCATTCACCCTAACACGATTGAGACAAGAAAGCAGAAGTACAGCGAGCGCTGTGCGTGGGTGTCACGCTCCGCAAAGGTTGCCAGACCCGTCTGGCTCATCGTTTCAGATTGTGAGCATGTTTCTTTGTGGTTCCAACATCAACACACACACACAAGCGGAGAGCGTATCGCTCTGTGTACCGTTGTGCTGCTAAATGAGTGTTTGACTGAACGTGTGGAGGAGTTGAAGGGTGGGTTGTGGGGGGTCTCGTGTTGTATATTTGTGTGTTGTAGGTTTATGAGCGAATAAAGTAGAGGCAAAACACAGATGTTATACACTGCGGATCTGGATCCCTGTGACCTTCACACCCCAGCGATCCCAACATTTTTTTGGCCGAGTATCAAAGTCAATTGTGCTGCCCACGTAGAGAGCACTGAGCAGCGCAGGTTATAAATATGCATCGGAATAAAGTCTTCTCTGCGTATTCAGCTTATTCTAGGCCTCTTATTGCGGAAAATGATGTCTGAATGATGTGAATTGTGGAATTCAGGGTTGAGGAATGCATGCGGGCTGAGCACGAGGTCATAATTGTGTATCCCAGCGGCTGTGAGATTCCTTAGCATTGTGTCACTGACGCCATTAAGACTCTCATGACAGCTCAGATGATCCCTGGCACGCGACACTCGCTGATGTACGAGCAAAACGTTTACGGGTTCGATCACTCGCTCTCGTTCCTCACACTCACACCCTCCTTCTCAATCCGCTCTCCCAGCGGGGAACGCCAGTATTGATCTCAAAGCCGTCTGTCATTTCTTTCCCGCTCCCATACCTACACTGAGCTTTTTTATGGGCCGGCGTGATTGGGATGTGATGAAAGACTGGCGTTTGAAGGAATCCCACCCCGTGGTGACGCGGGGCGGCTCTCAGCTGACTGCTTTCGGCATGTGACATGAAGGAAGTGAATGATTAAATCTACATAACAAGCTGTGAAAGGTTTTCTGTCGGGATATCTCAGGGGGTTCTGGGACATCAATCAACGCTGCCCTTTCTGTTTCAGTTGACGCACATGTGGGGGATATATGTGCTTGTGTGTACATATGGTTTGTTACATTGATGTTGACAATGTGAAGTTCTTGATTTATAGTGAGCGTCGTTGTAATGAATGAAAGGTTTGTTTGCAAAGCTTTCATCAAAATGTAATCATATGTCATGGTTGTGAATGTCTTCTGTTGGCTGTGCTAGAGATTGGTTATTGTGAAAGTGATTGTTTACCTAAAAATATAAAATGAGTCATTTATTTATTCTCCCCCACCCAATATATTTCAACGCTGTTTGACTTTCTTTTACAGTCCAGAATATATTTTGAAGAATGTTGACAACTAGCACCCTAGTTATATGATATTCATATTTGGGTTATCAGTAGAAGAACTCAAATGTTACAAAGTCAACTAGTTCATTTGCATTATCATTTATTTCATAAATTAATGCACAATTAAAATCCAACAAAATATGAATACAACTTGAATATAATATAAAAAGATTATACATAAAATATTTTACGTGTGATGCATTATTGGCAACAAAACAGAAACTGACTGGAAGTTCACTTTGTACCAGGCAGGTACATCCGATGAAACCTATATCCGTGCCGTAGAAGTGCAATTATGCAGATTTTTGGAAATCATTTCAGTAGTTGACACAGCAACATTAATTTAATTAGGATTATAGCAATAATTCATTTAAGGATTAATGGCTGGGTTATGTTAAGATGCTCAAGGGTAAATCTGACCTTTTTCAAAACCCTGGTTACACTTCCTGCTCTTCTTCTTAAAAAATGATAAATCCAAAATGATATTTTTTCTTTCATTTACTCGCCCTAATGTCATTTCACATCTGATTATTTATCTTTTTTTTGCATAACACTTAACAAGATATTGTGAAGAAGGTTGGTTACCAATGCTTTGACTTTGATTGTTTGAGAACAAAGCCCAATTCTTAGAATATCTTCTTTTTGTTACACAGGAAAAAAAAGAGTCATATACTTCTAAATGACATGAGAGTGAATAAATAATTTTTTGCAGTTATCTTTGAAAATTACGTTTCACAGTCGTTGAACGTCCTTGTCATTCAATTTAAGCATAATTGGTTAGAAGTGCTGTTTCATGTTTTCTTAGAATCTGTATTTGAGGGAGAGATTTTGTTTTCAGATCATTAATGATGTCCTCCAGAAGTCTAAAATCAACCTTGCTTTGTGGAAATCCTTAGCGTAGATGTAATGGATTGATGGCGTGTTAACACCACCCCTCTCTATTCAGCTGAAGTACCTCTGGCAGTGGAATAATGATAGCCGTGCTGCCTTACTTTCAGATTTCGTAAAATGATAGTTTAATTTTAGTCAAACACCACTCACATTCATAATTATATTTTACTTCTATTATAAGCAATTTCACTGTAGCTGGTGTTTCTCATTCAGCATCACTCTATAACCAGCTGCACCACATTTCAGGAATATCAGACTCGATCAGACAAAACTTGAGCTCCCTTCCAAAAGTAATGTCTGATGCCTACATCATACGGGATATCCTTTTATCCTCTTCCTTCTTTTTACTGCTGGGCTTGGATTTCACACACTTTCATCCATCTTGCTTTAATGAGTCTATCACTTTTTCTTTGATTCTGCCAGTTTCATCTATTCTCAGGATTTTCTCTGTGCAAGATCGCACATCCAGATATTCCTGAATGTGTGGATGTGTGATCCGAGGAAGCCCGACAAGTAATGGCTGACTGCACTAAAGGCTTTTTATTCTCTGGTGGTCACATCTTTTTACGGCGTGGGGAGACTTTGTTTGGGCCTGGTTCCCGAGGGTGCTGTCCTGCAAACCTAAGCATGCACAAGTGAACAACTTCATCAAATTCCTCTTAATTACTTTTAAACATTTGATAAAATAAATATATTAAGAACCAAGTATGATGTAAGGTTAAATAACGTTTCTTCGTTTGTCACTTAAATGCATAATTTCGGTAAAGAAGAAAAGCTTTTTTGTTGATAGTTGAACCCTTTGACCCATTGTTACATCAGTGTTTTGTAATATAATATTTTCATGGTTAACACAAGAAAATGGGTTTCAACTGTTTTTGTGTTGATTAAGAAAAAAAAGTGATGCTCTGATAGATCGGCATCTGACGAAAATCAAATTTTTTGACTCGATAGACTTTCTAAACTTGTCCGATCTTACCGTACGGACCGATCTTAATTTTAAACAAATCTCATTGTAAAGGTATACTGTAATAGTGAATAATTTTTGTAATGATTTAGTGATCTGTATACACAACAGTTTCATTGTACATTACAATACAGTTACATTACATAAATACCACAAAAATGTAATAAATATAAAAAACAAAGGCAACATCTATAGTATTACTTTATCTGAAAAAGGTTAACATTGATGAGAGAGCTTATGTAAAGATATGATATCAGCAATATATTTGTATTGGGGACAAAAATCCCTTCTTTTATATGAACTGCACAGCAAATCTTACTTGTAAGACTAATTAAAATGTTGGGGCAGTATACAGACTTTCTCTCTCTCTTCCCATATGCATATAGAGAAACGCAAGGGTTCTGGAAGATCCGCAATCAGTATTTAAATGTCTTTTACAGTCTACCTGCAGTTTTGTTTTCAACAGAGAAATGGCATTGATCTAATATCTCTATTTTAGATTTTTCATCTTTCCTTAGTTCTGAATCCGTTCAACTGAGATTAACTTTGGAAACTGTCGGTTTTTGGTTAATGAGAATTACAGGGGTTGAGAAATGGTGTGAAATTTTTTTCATAGTTTGGTCATTGTGAGAATGAGCTGAAGAAGTGTTTGTAGTGTTACAGAGACAATCTCACATGTTTTGTTAACCCTCTCTTAAAAACACTTACAGCACACAGGATTTGTGTCTTTTTGTACTAGTGTCACTTTTCAGAATGAATTAGAACATTTATTAGACCTTAATATTAACCATTTGTTTGAATAGACTGTTCTTTTTTAGCCAAAATTGCAGTCATGATTTTCAGGGTGATCTTTGTTGGTTTGCCAATTATTTATGACTTATTTTGATATCATTTTATAGTATATATATACAGGCATACACACGCATGTTGAAAGTAGTGGTGATGACTCTTAAAAAGTTGTGTTGGTGAGTTGAAAAGGGGGGACTTCAACATGCATTAATAGTTTTGAGATTTGTAACTAAATCCCAAACTGCCGTGAGACTTGACTGTTATACCAGAATGATGTAAAACCTGGATGTGGATGTTGAATTCAATCTCAAGAGCATCTTAATGTATCCCAAAGGAAACATAGGCGGATTATTGAATTAGGGGTAATTGATATTACAAAACAGTGTCAACCACTGGCCAGAATTTAGAAGAGTAGAAGTGAAAGAGTGCATATATATCTGAAACATATCATATATTCAAACAGAAGTTATTTTGATGTAAGATTTATATTAATAAACTTCTCATTTAGACCAACATGCTCTGACATGAATTGTATATCATAAGTTCATGAATGCCATCAAGGTACCTTTAGGGAACATGTTGGTGCTCAAAAAGTCACCCATTCACCCATTAAATCATGATCGTTTTGCTTTGCAAATGCAGATTTCTTCAATATAAACGATCCTGCACTTCTCTTTGAAAGAATGATGCGTCTCATTTTTATCTAGGTTTTTTTTAAATAAGAATGTAGAGATTTCAAGCTGTCAGACCGTGACCGCAGACCCTGGCTATTGTAGGTCTTTTAAAGATTGAAATTAAAGGGATGAGATTTGACCGACTGTTCCCTATTGAAGTTGTTAAGCTGCAGTTTTGTCCTAGTGTTATTCATTAAGTGTGCAGTGCTGGTCCATTCACTTTCCACTGATGATGCTATCTGAGGTCCATTAGTTCTCTTTGACTGTCTGCCTTGACTAAATAATCTCATTTAATGTACAAATAAGGCCTATTATTATAGTCCTGCGGTTTCCTCATCCTTTTGTGGCGCTTGTTTTTTGACAGACTGTGCTTTGAGTTAACTCTAATTGGAGGCGACATTTATAAAAGTTAGTTTTATTGATGGCAGAGAACGATCCGAGCTGGTTTCTCTTCCGAAGAAGTCTCGGTGGATGTGATCCTCAGTCTTTTCAATACCCATGTCAACCGTGCAGAGATCAGGCTGGTTTTTAACCGGGGCTGTCTGCTGGGTTTGGTATAGATCGTCTGTATGTTTACTGCTAACAGAGTCTGTAGTGTATGGATAGTGTCAGAACTGGATCTATTCATGTGGTTAACCGGTGACACTGCTGGCAACTACATCAACAAAAAATCCAAATTTTCCTTTTGTGTGACCTTAAATGAGATCATCTATTTTTATGATGATGTTTTTGACATATTATTGACTGTGAATGTACATAGGAAGGAAAAATAACATAGATGTGTTTGTGTTTTTATGCAAAACCGTAATGACAGAATTTATCTTTTCGTATGAAACCAATATTCTAAAAAAAATCTTATTTTATACTCCAGGAGGAATAAATGCTCTGAATACATGTTTTAATGAAACAGGACTGAATAAATAATGATAATTTGTATTTTTAGGTGCACTATCCCTTTAAAAAAAGTCTCATTTGATGTGGCATCTTTTTTTTCGTTTGGGTTAACAGATGCAATGGTCTGTGGGAGTGTATTGTACAGCTGAGTAAATGGTAAATGTCATCCTCATTGGTAATATTTGTGTCTCTCTCCCCTGGCAAAAGATTATTCCACTTGCATCAGTCATCATCACACATCCAGACACGAGTCGTCGTCTCATCAGCACCCAGCTTGAGGCCTCCGCATACATATTAAAGAATCATTCTCTACAGCTGGCGAACAGACTATCATCTGGAACGGTGATTACCACCGGTTGGAAATTAGATCGGTTGTGCTAACATGTAGCGTTTAAATGTCCTTTTATCACCACTCGGCTGCCAGAATCTCTGCTTACAGGTTGATTTACATTAACTGTGCGATTGCTGTTTTCACCACACTGGGTTTAATTTAAATGCATTTATCCTGAAGAGAGACGTACACAGACAGCAGGGTTTCGGTGCCAGTTTCACCCAGCGTCATCACACTGATGTGAGAAAGCTTGTTTCTGTTAAGGGTTTGGAATGGATTCATTAGCCTGTTTTCCAGATGCCCTCCTTCTCCAAGCAATTCTCAAGAGTGATGTTGAGCAACTGCATTCAGACCCGGATGCAGAATTGTTCATTCGCATTCTCAATCGCTCTCATGCCAGACCCCTGCTTCAGACAGGTGGGATCTTCTTCCTGTCAGAGGTTCACCAAGCATCCCCGCTGACCCCTTCTAGCTTGCTGAGCTGTCACGGGACACAGTGCTATAAACTGCAGACTTTCCAGAGCAAACACATGTGGAAGGAAACATCAGATCTCTCTTAGCTGCCAGCCTATCTTCCCAGCCTGGGTCTCAGTGTTCACACTCATTAATGTGTGACAGTCTGTTTCCCCTTTACCATCCCCACTACATCTGCTTTTAGACATAAAGTACATATTTTTTTTTAAAGGGCCATGAAACACTAGATTCTCTGGATGTTATCTGGTGATTTTTTGGATGTAATTTGGTGAAACCTTTGTTGTAATGTGTTTACATATCAGTGTCTTTAATTATTCATAAAATGTTCTTGTCCAATGAGAGAGTACATTTCGCCAATGACACATGTAATACCACGCAGAAGAAGGGAGGGTTAAACAAGTTTGGAGTAAATATACAAAAGTGAAAATCTGTTGGATAATTGGACGCTCCTTGTTAAGTTTATCTCTATCTTGAGAAATGTCTGCATTTACCTATGCCGTTTTTTGCTGTTTGCTCATCTGCAATAGGTCTCCGAGATGTTTTCTGAAAGATGTCATACCAAAATCGGGAAAATGGTCTTGTGATTTGGAATAAATGTCATTTTTAAGCTGTACATATGTCTGTTTTAGCAGACAGATCTTACAGACATGATATCTGGGCTTTGACTTTCACTTTGTGACGAACATGATAGAAAAAATCTTGTGAAATATAGTTTTCTGGTGGGCTGTCCCCTTAAAAGGTCGCTAGTTTGTGTCCAGACTCCGTCCATTCCTTCATCTTTTTACAGTTGTCCACAAACATTTGAAAAATGATTCTGTTGTAGGCTTGAGAGGACATACGCCATAAGTTTTGTAATTTAGAAAAAAAAGACAAAGGAAAGACTCACTCACTTGAAAATGTAATCAGAAACAATGTAAAGTGACCGTTTGCAATATTCACTTGTGATGTTTAAGAACGGGTCATTCTAAAAGCATTACTCAAATAATGTAAGCATTCTCCAGAAAGGTTGTACTGGCAACTGTGAAGTATTTTAACAGAGCATGTAGACATTACATTTACAAAATATCAATCTCATGCACCCTGACTTCCACATATTCTAGCCACTCAGACGGACACTTGTGTTTGGAGATAGCTCTTTGATATCAAAGGCTCTGTGATCGGTTGTCAAGTAGATGTTCATTACATCCCGCTGACTGCCATGTGGTGCACGCTGAGGTTACGATACAGATTCATAATGAAAGGGGATAAAAAATCTACTTACATCACCCCAGGCGGACCGGCATTTAATTAGGAGGCGTTAAAGGAACGCTGATCGATACATCGCAGTAGGGACACCGAGGCTGAACATTGCGGTATTATCACCAAACTCATCTTCATTTGATTTCTAAATCATGTTTCAAGAACGGGATGGGAAGGCCTCAGAGACCCAGATGAAATTTAAAGATTGTGATGTTTTGGGCTGAGATCGATGCTATGTGGTGTGAGGTACGCTGCTCTTAGCGAGAGCGAATCCTTATTACTTTTATACAGTGGTTTGTGTAAACTAAGAACAATCTGTTGTTTATTTCTCATAGGAATGGTTTACACAGCCGTGATGTGTCTGTTAGATCTCAGCCTTCGCTCATCTTTTGAGCTGATCATGACAAATGTGTCCCACACCAGTTCTTGTTAGGCTTAATTGGCAATTGCACCACGGATCACCTTCAGCCAGATGTACCGTCTATGCCAATCGTTGCGCAAGATCCCGGGAGGGGTTCACAGAAACTGTCCGCTCAGAGTTGTTTGTGTATGTAGCGAGGCAGACACCTTGCCTGACCTTAGCAACTTTTTCTGCTATATTTAGACTTGCTTTTAATGATTCATGTCACTGGAGGTGATGTTTGTGCCCAGAAAGATATCTACCCATATTTTCTCCCTTGTATTACTCTTCTGTCGCCCACTATCTGTCAGCTGGGATGTTTCGTCCTTTGTGAGTTTGTCCGGGACCTTCCTTCAAGGCCACACCTTGTCATAACTTACAGTTCCATTTTATAGAGCTCTGTTTTTCTGGATCCCACTGAAACTCAGCAAAATAAAATAACATGAGAGAAAAAGAGTGAGAAAGCCCCAAATTGTTTGAATACAAAAATTTAGATATTCAAAAACCAGTTGTGAATACATTATTGATAAAAAATAAATAACTGGCTATATGGAAAACTTTATACATGAAGCAATGAAAATGACTGCAGTATAATGTAATATTTTAAACACTTACTACACAATTTTCTAATATTAACTATACTCAAAACACTGTTTTAGGTAAAACATTGATATATATGGAAAGCTCTTTTCCAAAATGTTATAAGTGCCAAATACCTAAATGCGTTTTGACCTCACAACCAAACAGAATTTGTTCAATGTGATAAGAGATGGAAATGCTTTAGAGTGTTTGTTTGTGTTTACTATTTCAAAGTGAGTGCTTTAAACTATATTAACACTTGATGGCCTGGATGAGCCAGTGAGACAAACACCTGGGGGCCCGAAAAGGCAGACTGGACATGAGCAGTTATTTAATTTATATTAATCTATAGTATGAGTCTCAGATTACATGTTCCATGTAATCTTTTAACAAAACAAAGACTTTTTGTAGCGTCTTCGAAAAGAAAAGAAAAAGTTTTAAAAAGTCTTTTTTAAATAAATTGAATACATCATCATATAATGATTATTGTATCATATCATGTTATTTTCATGATATTTACCAAGACACATGCATGTCATATAATGTATAGTAATTATTAACTTTTGTCGTTATTTGTATAAAACATTTACACTTTAATATTCAAATCGTAGAACTCACAAAAAATTACAATGTCTTTAAAATTCTCTAAAGTTTTTGTAGTGTATGTGAACTATACTACAATTATATTTCCCAAAAAATAAGACAATTAATTTTTTAAGTTTAATATTTAGAACATAACATATTGTTTTGCTTATCTTTGAATTTGAAATGAATCTTAAAACCGATTCAGTAGGATTGATTTATACAGCACAAGCATCTGTTTTATGAATGAGTCACTGAAACACGGGATCATTTATAAATGAATCGTCGCTGTTTTTTTGTTGGTTTTACGCTATGACAATGGCATTTAAATAAATGCCATTGTCATAATGAATTGAATGAACATATGCAATATTAACAGTTTAATACTTCTGGGTTCGTCATTCATGATCTTGTGGTTAGAGAGTTGGGCTTTTAAGCAGAAGATTGCCGTGTCGAATCCCTGTGCCAGTAGAAAGTAACTTATTTTCCCTTGAGCAGGACACTTAAACTTGTTTGTTCTGCAGTGATAATAGGCAACTGTAAATGTTAATGGGTTTGGTTCAATTTTGAGGATTTAGCAACCCTTTACATAAGACACACACACCAATTCTTCAAGAGGTTTGTCTTGCACAAAGGTTGTTATAGACAGACATGCTTAATATTACACACATGTATAATACTATATTATTTTTATTCATATTTATTTCCCTTTTGCATGGAGTTAAAGACTTGACATGACAATATTTCTTATAACTTCTCAGTGATGTCGTGATATGTCACGGTTCACTGTCTCATTTTTATTTCTAGTTAAACCATGAATGTACACGCTATTGACAAGATGAACACGGACAGTGTATCAAAACCTTAAAAAGCATGGCGATCTCTTTGAACAGGATGTTGCCATAGCAGTGGCGTGACAGCATCCCTTTTAGCATTCCAACTTTTGTGCTTGTCGAGTCCCTCAGGCATTTAGGTATGACAATTTTCTTTTCTTTCCTGCCTTTCAAAGGTCTGTGATTCAACCTTCGATGTTTCCCAATAGGGCAGTACGGTACAAAAGGGACTCTCAAAAAGTGTATGGAAAGACATGTAACATGGTGGTCAAGTGCTGCTGACAACAGATGGTTTACTTCCATCAAAAATAAAACACCTGTTATATTCACCAAAGATATAGGCAAATTATTAGGATATTTAATCTTTTTAAAAGAAGACACATTAACAAGCTTATTTTGTTTTACATGTTAACTTTAAAAAAAATTTGTTTATTTAATTTTAAATACAATATTGGCCTAAAATTATTGTACATTTTTTTAAATTAAAATGTTGCCTCAGCGATAAACTGAAATAAGTTGAAAGCATAAATATTTATTATCTGTTACCAAACTGCAATAAAAAAGATGAAATAATTTATGTTGTATAGAAACATAAAAAGTAAACCAATAAATCTTACAACAACAAAAGTTGCTAAACACTAAACACTTACAAAAGTTAAATAAAAAAATGAAGTTATAATAACATTTAAACTTCAATGCAGATTTTTCTTTTTTACCAATGAAAATCTCTCTGATATTTCAACATGTTGCTAATAATTTACACTGTAAGACGTTTCCATATTTTTTAAAGTAACATGTTACTGTAAAAAGCCTTGTAATCTGAAATACTTTGTTTGGAAAAAATAATATTTTTTATGGTCGATAGTTGTAGCTGCTCTTAAGCACATATTTCCCACAATCCACTAAGTCTGCTCCTGTTTACATTTTTCCTAACATGTTATCACCCCATTAGACATCCGTCTATCACTAAAGTCTCACGGCTGGACCTTCAAACCCTGTCATGCCCAAGGGAGATGGACGATCTCAGGCATGTCTGTCATCTTGCTATTTATCTTCTTTCTTCTGGGGCTCTCCTCCATCTGTGCCTCTCTTTCATCAAACGGCTCACATAAGACCACCAGAGCAGCTTCGCTCTTTCATGTCTCTGGATAAAAAATGCTGCATGCATTTATTCTTTCGAGCCCATTGAGTGGCCGGAGAGTGCGAAATGGCAATCAAGGTTGTGTCATACCTCACTCGTGACTAACGTTAAGTGATGTGGCAGAATGAGGTCTAAACCCATCGCCTCTGACAGCCACTTGACCGATCGCTGCGTCAAACGGGCCATCATTGCCAAAGCGTACGCTCGATAGCTCTCGTAAGAATGGCTTGTCATTCACAGGCACAGCCGGCCCTATCTGGATCTCTGCTTTCTCTCTGTCCCCCATGTGAAGATATCCTCTGACTCAGCCGGACAGACTATTAACACACTTTAATGAGTGTTTGTCACCGCATCATTTGGCTCCTGGAAATGATCCCCATCCATTGTGAAGAATCAGATCATTGACTCTGGCGCTGATGGACAGATAGCTTGCTGGGAAATCCCTCATCTGAGCTGCTTGATGGACAGCAAGAGGACTTAAGTGATCTTTCTCTCTGTTTTTGTGTCATCTGTCTGTAAAGCCAGCGGCATTCCGCTGTTCATTACACATAATAGTTCTCTGAGCCAAACATCAGCTTGAGGCACAAGTTTATCATTTATTAAACGTCTTCTTGTTTAATAAATCAGCAACTCATACACATGGGTTTGATGACTAATTGAGCCCATTTGTCTTTGCTTAGAAGTTTAAAACTGCTTGTACCTGACAAAGTGAGTCTGGGCGATGTAGGGACACAGACTGGACTCCTGAGGAGGCTGGATGATCCTCAATGCAGCTTTTTTCTTACTTTATAATGGGCCGCCTCTGATAAGATCCTGATGGTAACATCAGCACCCGAGCTGTGATAATGCCAGTTTAAGAGCTTTTGTCGATAGCAGGCAACTGAACGCAGACACATCCCATCCATTCTCTGAATTTTGGCACATTCAACCTGATTATCCTGTATACAGCATCATCATTTGGGCTTCTCGACCTCATTCCTGTCTTCACCATCCAGTTTGAGATAGCCGAAAGAATATTTTGGTCAGCTTAAGGGGCAACCTTTAGAGCCGCCTGATAAGTTGAAATTGATAAAGCACAGATCCCGTGCTCAGCTAAAGGCTAAAGACTCTTCAAATACCAGAATACATTTTCTGTCTTAAACTCGTGGATAATTTTTGTGTTGTTTGGAAAGCCTTGGTTTCCCATCCAACAACTGTTAACTGTAGAACATCACATAGTAAAGAAGGGTTTTTAAAAATACATTACATAATACAATATTTTCTGTTTGGGTATGTGTATTTATTTTATGAATAACTTCAAACAAAAGTTTTTTGTATTTATAAAATGAACAGAAAAGAAAAGAAAGATCATTTCAATGACTATTTCAGTTTTTCTGAATTTACTAGTTATATGGGTGTGTTTTGATGAAATTATTATGTTTGTTTTATTCTTTGAACTTTTGACAAAATTGATCCCAAATTCCAACCATAAATATCGTTTCTATTTGTATTTATTTACAATGGATCGGGTTAAAATCACCGAAAATTTGCTCTTTGTTTCAGACCTCAAATACTGAAAATAATTCAAGTTAATGTTCATTTTTGTTTACATTTTTATGTGAACTTCAGTTCTCATGTGTCTTGTCATGCTGACAGTCTTTCACATTGTTGTTGAATGACTAAATCCCTCTTTTAACACATTTGATTTGGTTGAAATTCAACAGACACTGAACTGAAATGACCACAAGACATCTAGAAATCATGATAAAATGAACATTTGGAATTGTTTCTTAATTTTCAGGGTCTGTATATATTCATCAATAAACTCTGCTTTACTCATAGTTAAGATCGCTATTTTGGGTCACTATTGACTCCCAAAATAGGAACATCTAGTCTAATATGGGAGTCAAAGGTGACCCAAAATGATTTCATTAAAATATCTTTTTTTGTGTTCAGCAACAAAAAGAGTGTGAGACAATGATGACAATATTACAATTTTTGGTGAACTATTCATTTAAAACTATTTAAAACACCATAGCAACGGGCTATGCATGGCTACACTGAAAAGCACACACATTTTCTTTAGAGATGTCAACATTTCGATTTTGTATACAGGATGTCTTCCAAATATCTGCGTTGTGTGATCAACATTAGAAATCAAAGCGTAATGGCTGCTGTACCTAATAACTGTTGTTTTCATATAATGGGATGATAAGATGAGCTTTCAAGTCTGGAATTTACACATCATTTTGATGATTAAACAGATGAAAGAATAGGTGTTATTCTGGAGATGTTCAGCTACTGTATTTTGCTCTTTTGCCTGCTTTTGAAACCAAGCCTTTGTATTCTTCTCAATAGCATCTGTTTCTGTGTTCATATCCACGTATTGCTTTTCATGAAGCTGGTGGCTGTTTGTATTTATGCATCCAATTTTACCTTCAATTTCTTTGTGGCTTTTCGGCTTTATTTCCATCAGATGTTTCTCAGACTTTTTTAAAAGATCCGTCTCATTGTATCATCACATTTTTTTCAGCCAGAAGACTTTAAGTGTGTGTGTGTGTCTGTCTGTGTGCATTTACTTCCCTCTTCCTGAATGACTGCAAGAAATGTTGTCAGCATATAATTTCTACGATATGCAATATATCAGGATAGCATAACTTGTTCGTAAGCTGGCCTGCAGCAAACACTTTTTCAGTGTGTAATAGTGTATTGAACACCCGTTCACTTGGAGACAACGCACCTTCATCCAAACCACCAGCGCAGCCACTTAACATGAAATCCATCTTAATGCGTATTCCTTTACATCATGTGTGTTTTCAGCATGTGGGATTTACTCGTTTAACAAGAGCTAATAAACCATGACTCGTTTGCGCGCTTACACTCCTGGTCGCTGAATCTTTAACACAGCATGACGTACGGCGATGCAGTGGATTGCTGATTCTCAATGATCTTTAATGTGCTAGCAAAACACATATTATATTAGAAAAAACCTTGTCTTCCGTTTTGCCTGAACGTATGGGGGCTGATGCCGGATGCTGGGCATGTGAGGCTGATCAGAAGAGGAAGTGTTTGAATGCAGGTGCTCCGTAAAGCCCTATAGATGTGCATGAGTGAACAGCAGGACAGGTACACTGAAGCAGAGACTTATAGATCTGTGCTCACCTCTGGGAGTTGTGGGGTCATGTGTGTGTAATGTGTCACTGCAGTGATATGGCGCAGTGGACTCCATATTTTACCGTAAAACATGACATGCTCAAACGTTTCCTCCTAATGCAGTTAGATACATTTGTGATTCACATTACTTGTTTCTTATGCACTTGTTGGTACGCCTTCATTAAGCAATAAACGTTTTTGCGTAAAATAACAGTGCCTGGCACTATAGGATATAGTAGTGCTCATTCTTGTAAACGTAGAATTAAATCAATAATGAAAGTCTGTGAGCATAGAGGCAGCAATAAGTTTACACCTTTGCCCTCATTTCTTCTGTCATATATAGTATTTAGGTGATCAACATTGATTTTTAATTCACGTGACACGTTAATAGCTGAAGATGCACAGAGGTGGTTTCACTCTCAAAATAATTATGTTGTCAGGGAGGTCAACATACAACTTGAGAAAATTACAGGTTTTCTTTTCTCTTTTATTGCTTAATTTTTAAATGATATGTCTTCGAAATCTTGATGGGAAGGCCTGTGCTCTAAAGGGATTTATACCAAGCCCAATTCTAAATTAAACTGGAAACTAAATTGAATACGGAATGATCACATTTCCATATAAGCACTTACAATAAAGTTTAGGTGTCAAAATTCGAATGTAAGTGCTGACAAAGTTTACTACCTATAAGATTTTATTAAGAAACTAAATCGCAACTTGTGTTTCATGGTAACTTTGAACTCTTGTCATTAAATGTGTATTATATTCACTGTCAGATGAATAGGTTCATGCTTCCTGTCTTGTCTTAAGATTTCCTTTTTAGACGATGAGAAGATACTTGTTGACATTTTTTACAAAGCATAAAGTTGGAGATAGCTTCCTGTGCTGACTTCTGACAGGGGTTCTGACTTCAAAACAAACAAAAAATCTCATTAAGGCAGCACCTTATTCTCTAAGGAAAACGCCATATCCTTCCAACAAACAGTCACACGTACAACTGCGGCTTTCTTCTTTCGGTCTCTGTTTTGCTAAGAATGCTAGCTTGTGTTGAAAATACTAATTGCACACTTAATTTAACAACATAGTTTGCCACTGTAGGAACATATAGAGATTTTTACTCAAATCTTATTAGACCAGCTATATTCAGATTTTAATGTCTTTATCTGATAATCTGTATTAAG
Source organism: Triplophysa yarkandensis (assembly GCA_033220385.1). NCBI lineage: Eukaryota > Metazoa > Chordata > Actinopteri > Cypriniformes > Nemacheilidae > Triplophysa > Triplophysa yarkandensis. The sequence continues at coordinate 4,797,448 of CM065667.1, read as the reverse complement.
AGAGCACACTGGCCACTAGTTCAGAAAACTGCACTTGAAACAAAAATGTTTTTAAGCGAAATATTTAAATAGTAATTCCACAATGAGAATTTTGATATTGTAGCTGTCTACAGTAGTAAAACAACAGGAAGGTGTTGGGTTCTGCTTCACCAAAACAAGCACAACGGCGCCAACTAGTCTGCTGATCTAACCACGGCGCCAGTGCTTGGACACCTTTATGGATTGTGTATTAGTCCAGTGCCAACACAGATTTTCAGCTCTCACATACAAAGCAGATCAGAAGAAAAACTGAATTGTCACCCATAGCAATACCACAGCAGCACTGGTGGGATTTCCTTGTGTAAACCTCACCATATGCTTCATATTAGGGCATACATTTCAGCTGCTGTTTTCTATTAGTTTTCTCATGTTTTTTTTTCCTTGAGCTACTTATTGGCCCTGAAATGTGAAGAAATGTTCTGTTCCTTCTGCTGTGAGAGTCTTACACATAAGGATTAGGTTTTATACAACCTAATATGGCGTTCAGTGCACACGCGTCTATACTAAATTGAGGCTTTATTTGAAAAGATATTTCTGTTTACAGAGCAGAGGGACTTAAAGTATGCAAAATTGTAAACAAATACTGTCTTTCCGCTTTAGAGACAATTCAAAATCTGTTCTTTCAGGTAATCTCATGAGAGCAGTATTTGTTCAGACTCTGTCATAACTCTGTTTGCGTCAAACTTTTATGAAAATTTGTGTAAACAGTGAAATACGTGATGGCGATAATAATACAGAAATGATGCACGATCATTGGCAGCGTTTGAATGGGGCTCGCTGTTCCAATACGCAGCAATGTATTGATGTGTGCCGCAAATTGCTGTGGTAATCCTTCATGCAGGGAACAAAAGAAATTAAACCCACTTGGCTGACATGGAAGCAGTCTGTGTCCTCTAGGGCTCACTTATTTCACTTGCCAGCGAGATCAAAAACACTATTAATTCTCTCATTTCTGTGGGTTTATTTGACTCTTTAGGAGGGGTTCATTGAATCTGCTCATGACACAAACTTGTAGCCAGAATCTTCAACCAAGAAATGATAGGCAAATATCTTTGGATATACACTGTGGTTTAAAAACACATTTAAATAGATGGAAATAACTATAAAGATTTATTAAAACTCAATTAAAGGTAAAGTTCACCCAAAAATAAAAATGTTGTCATCATTTATTCAACTTTGTTCCAGATCCATTTACTACTGTGTAGAAAAACCACTTTGTATTTTGTTGAACACAACTCGGTAAACTATCCCTTTCAATTAAAAATGTAGTGACTGTGATGGTTATATTGAATATGTTGATTCAACCAGCATTGGAACTTTACAGTATGCACTCCCAAAAGGCTGTTTATTTAGCATTGCCTTCTATTTTAGCCCAATTTTAGCAATTTTGAATGTATTTTAAATAATTATTAATGACTTATAAAAAAAAAATATTTTAACAATTTTTTTACTAAAAATACACAATTCTTATTATTTTAAATTTTAGATTTTCAATTGAACATTAGGACAGATGCTTCTTCATTTCTTCCACTACAATCGCTACCATCAGTGTATTTCCCTCTTTAATCTTACCGATAATGGTAAAGATAGAAAGATTTGGGCTTTTAATAAGCTAAAACAGCTTTGTTGCACAGATGCCCTGAAAAAAGATTAGGGTAAGGGGTGGGTTATGGTGGAGTAGGGTAAGGAGGGGAAGTGTAGGGTTAGATAAGGGTTGGATTAGGGTTAGGGTTTGGGTTTAGGGTTAGGGGATAGGGTTTAGGGTTAGGGGTGTGTTATGGTTAGGGTTAGATAAGGGTTGGATTAGGGTTAGGGTTAGCGTTAGCTTTTAGGGTTAGGGTTTAGGGGTTAGGGTTAGATCGCTGTTGAGCCGTGTGACTTCACATACTACCTTAAAAGCATGTCAATATTTTACAAACTATATAAAAATCATGTATTTCCATGAAGATAATAAATGAGCTGAAATCAAATCTGAACTGTTTGTCATTTCTCTCTGCTTTATGATAGGCTATCTTAGATTATCTAATCGCTTGCTTTAAATATGAAACAAAGTTTTGTATGAAATTTACAAACAAGATTGGCATCTGCTCCGAATGATCGTCTGGGCCCTGGAGCACTTAAAAGCACGTTTTTTCTGATAACCTGTAGTTCCAAGAATGAACTATCGTTGCAGATTAATGAGCAAAACCACTAAATCGGTCAAGCTGATTTTTTTATTAAGCTTTCAAGCGTTGTAGCATTAATTATTTAAAGTAAGTAGCATTTATTCAAAGTAATATTGTCACATATAATGTTTATATGTCAGTTTCCTAACAGCATAACTGCGGTACTTGGAGACAGGGAAATGTGCTATAAATTTATCACTGCTGCAGTAAATTTAACTTCCATTACTCTGGCAACTTTACACAAATTATGATTCAGTATCCTGGAATGGATCTGCTCAGATCTTGTGTCAGATGAGCTGCACTGCGAAACCGGTTTGCCCACGTTTGCACGATGCAAGTCAGAGAATCAATAAAATATCTTGAAGTTTTTAAGCTCGAACCAAAAACAACTGGTTTGATTTTAGCCATTTATTTTATGAAAACAGAAGCACTTTTATGTTATCTAAACCTTTTGCTGGTTTATATGAAAACACGTGCATTAGCATTTATATCTATTTAGTTGGCAGAAGCTTTTATCTAAAGTGACTTGTGCAGTGGACAGCTATCACTGCAGAGCAAACTGCGGTAAGGTGTGTTGCTCAAGGACACTTCAGTCATTGTCCGCTAGCACTGAGAATCCAACCAGTATCCCTCTGGTGACAAGACCACACCACAACTGACCCTAAACGCAAAATGCACAGGGTTTTGTATGTTGTTCAGACAGTATTCTCTTTGGATTTTGTTCAATTTGGCATGCACTTGTAGAGACAATTTATTTTTTAGTTAACAGTATTTCACGGCTCCTGTTTTGTAATAATTAACTTAACCATAATGATATTAGTTGCCGTTCGGATCCACTTACAGCACATGGAAAAACACAGAATTCACATTGCTCCATAGAGACACTTGGTTTCAAACATTGCTTTCTACTCTATAATAATTAAGCTGTGTTAATGAAGTTGTTGTGATTAATTAAAGTTATTAGGGGAAATGCTGCAGAAAGATGAGCACCTCTGCTGGGGAAGCAATCAGCAGGCCGATCTATCAGTAAACTCTTAACTCATTACCCGCCCCTCTCATTTGTTCTTTAACGAAGCGTTAACAGCATCATCTAATAGAGCCGATTAAACATTCTTAAAGTAAAAAGATTTTCAATAAATATGTTTGGTTGTTTCTCTATACAAGTCACAGAGGTTCTTCTATATGAGCCGATGACAGATTCTGTATTGAAAAGATTTCTTGGTACAGATATACAAAGATTTGTCACTTATTCACTCATTTAAACTTGAGATTTTTAAAGAAGTTTTATTAAAGAATATAGTAACATAATAATGCTACTGGTAACTTAAAGTATCAGATACAAGTCGATCACTATTATTGAAAATGTGTTTGGGTATGCCCTTATGAAATTACAGTTAAAAGAATAAGGGATGATATAAATACAGCTGCTTATATCACAGTTAATAAATACTCAAGACTTCTCTGAAAACTCAAAATGAAAAAGTTTACAATTGTCACAAAGCATCTTTAGGACCAAGTGTTCCAAAAAAGTGTGATTTTAGATGCGTGTTGCAAGTCAGTTTTTTCCAGAGGTAAAATAATAGGAACAATATTCAGTTTATGTAGATGTTAAATTCTTTCTCACAATCAAGGCACATTCCAGCTTTAGAGTAATGAAGATATACATCAACTTAAAACACAATTGCAAACAACTTTTTTTAATGGCAGACTTAAATTAATTGAATAAATCTGAAACATTTTGTATTGGTTTTGACTGTTTGTTAAATTTGCATAGTGCAATCGAGTGGAGGCGGGCTAATATGCATATTCATGTGTCTTTGATAAAACATTTTAGAGGAGGAAAAACTATTTTAAATATGTAAGATTGATAGTCAAAGTCTGTTTAAGGAGGTCGTGCCATTTGGTTTCCATTTTTGCAACGCCACTGGGCCGTTATTAACGTGCACAGTCTACATTTATAGTGGAAGGCCAATATTCTTAAAATCGCTGACAAAAATCACAGATAAATAGCATATTTCAGATCACTAAACCCGAAAAAGGCAATACCATTACTTTGATTTGCTAAGCTCAAATTGTGCTTAAATTCAAAATCCAGCTACTGCAAATGCATACAAGCCGGCAATCACCTCACAAAAGCACCGCTCGCAGAGAAGCATCAGTCTTTATCGATTGAGGATTGGATCTTTTTACTGGAAGGCAGAACTTTCTTCACTAGTGCAGCCATATTGAGCGATGTGTTCACCACCATCCATTGTAATTCTTTGCAACAGACATTATTCGACTCCTCATGTTGTAAATTGTTGTTTTTTAACGCTTTCGCTGATATGTCAATGGCTTTAAATTTATCAGACATCTTCTGTGATACTTCTGTGCATCAAATGTATTAGAAGCAATGGCCCTTCTGCATGAGCGTATGTCAGCTGCACGTCTCTCTACAGGAACAAAGACACATCCCCTGGGCAAGCTACAGGGAAATACCAGTAGACCCCAACATCTCTAACACCCACCGCCACACTCGTGTGCTCATTAAACTCAAAGGGAAGCCTGAAAGTGAGATACACTCGCTCAGATAGACCTGAGATATGCAGCCCAGGGACAAGCTGAAAATCACAGCTGCGTCAGGGGAAGATTTGAAATCTGTGTGCCCCTGCTGACTGATCTCACATCCTCATAAGCCATGAGCCTTCCATTCAATCTTGTAACAGGTTATCAGGGAGCCATTCACTTTAAACATGCAGCGTATTTCTTTACATAATATAAATGAAATCAGCTTTCTTTACAAAACATTTCTCTTTGAGTCTGTTTTATGTTTTTCAGTATGACTTTTTTCATTTAAAGATTAAATCATTCTTGTACCTTTGGTAGATAGTTCAATGTGCCTCTTCAATCTCTACTGTTGGAGTTTTTAGCTGGCGTGAACTACTTCATTAAATATATAGATGAGCTTTACTGTGTATTTACATTACTCTTGCATAAGTTTGTCTTTGGACAAAAACATAAACGATACTAACTTAATACGCATCAACAGGAGCATAAATGTGGAAGGTTTTTGTTTGTGTCTTGACATTATGAATAGATGACAATTGACAAGCATTTAGATAAAGGGCACAAAAGGTAGAGTTCACCTAAAAATTCTGTTAACATTTACTTTTCTCACGAGTTGTATCAAATCTTTGTACATATATTTGTTCTGATGAACACAGGGAAAGATATTTGGAAGAATGCTGTAACAAAAACAAAAAGTTTTGGGGGACATTTGACTATCATTTAATATGGTAGTCAACAGGGTCCACAAACTGTTTTATTACAAGCATTCCTCCAAATATCTTTCTCTCGGCTCTATCATAAAAAGAAATGTATACAGGTTTGAAACTACTATAGTCAGTTATTCATGATTTTCTTTTTTTTAGATTGCCTCTTGGCCTGCCATTTTACGAGAAGTGTAGGATGATGTCATAAAAAGACTAGATCCTTTTTGACGGAAGTTCGACTTTACCTTTTAAATGCACATTCCTTCTGAATATAAATTCTGTTAAAATTTTGGGACAAACTAGTTTAAAGAAATAAGGCTTACATATTTACTAAATACAAAAAGCAAAAGTGTACATTTTGAGAAGAGCACAATGAGAATAATGGTACACATGGAACACATGTTTCATATTGATAGGAATAAGGCTCATAAAAAACTGTAAAACTTGTGCTCAGACTTGTGATGTTTCACCACGGGAAGCTTTGTGACCACACACAGACTTCGGTGTATGTGATGCAGATATACAGATAAAGAAAGAAAAAAGGGCTTTCAAGGACACAATCCAGATACGTCCCCTGTGACTTTGAAAGCCATTTTTTGTAATTGTTCTGTCTCTCAGAAGGGCAAAAGTAAGTTTTAATGGTTACCAGAAAGGTGACTGAGAGACTCAAAGGACATTTAAACCTAAAGAGATCAAATTGTCTTCTGGGAATTCACTTCCACTGAAAGTGGGTTTATTAGGTCAGGACAAGTGTAGTGTACTGCAGAGAACACGCTTTATAAGAACCGTTGGGAAAGATGAACCTCAATGCACTCTGGATTTAATATATGGATGTGCTTCACAATAGATTATTAGTAGATTGTTAAAATGCAAGAATTTGCCTTCGTGTCTCTTGTGCAAGTAAGTTGAAATGGCTCATAATCATGTGTCTATATTGATGATGTTTTTATTAGAGTCATAAGGTCTTATGGTTGTGAAGTTGCTGCTCCAGCAGCGGTGTCAGACTCTGGTTCTTCTTCCGTCTCTTCTCAAACAGCTCTGATAAAGCTCACGAGCTCTAAGCATCATTTACACATCCTCAATCCTGCCTTTGTGGATGAATTCGGAGCTGGACGTGAAATGTGCAGAGCCGCCACTGAGCTGGAACCCAAAACTAATTATTGCCTTAATCCGGCGGAAAGGAAAAATCATTGTGCAAACACACAGATGTCGGATCACAGTCTTATTGTTATTAAGAGCTTGTTGGTGTCATGTTTGCGGGAGTGCGGCTGCAAGGAGTCCAGAGGGCCTTGACCCAAAACAAGAGTTAATTTGAGTCCACCTCGCCGGTTATGTTGGTCATCGCATAACAAGCCAGTTTGTGCTAATGGCAGAATCTGTAAGCTGGGCTGAATGACATGTATTCACAGAGCTCACAGTAGTCTGAGAAACCAAGCCAACATTGCAACAATGTCTGTTTCAACTTAACTGATGTACTTCGGCTGAAATCTCAGCCACTGTGTTTGTCTTCACAGAGCCTGTTGTGTTTTTAAGATACTTAAAATTATGTTCAGATGGGAACAAAACATTCTCACGGTACAAAGGTTTATTTTTGTGTTCCTGTTTTGGTTTATCGCATCGGTTAGCATGTCATCTTTGTTTAATTCTTTAAAGCCTTCAATTATGGATCTAAAGACAGTTATATAACAGTACCAGCTGTTCTATTTCATGCTCTAATTTATGACAGCCAAATGACTCAGCAGTCAGTATACGACTATAGCCAATGTGCATCATTGACTTATCTTTAGAATTTTTGTTTGTTGTGCTTTAAGATCATCATGTAAGGAATATTGTTTTCAGGTTGAAGCCTCCACTCATTTCAGTAGGGGGGATTATTCAGACCGTTGTTTAAGATCATATATTTATAACATGTTTAATCAAAACTTTTATAAACTCACATTTAACATTACTATCTCAACACAGAATCTTAAACATTATTACTTTATTTATTTGAGAAATAAATAGTATTCTGGCTATTTGGGATATAGTTTTGGAGATAAATGATGGGATCGTGGATTTTATGAGTTTTAATCATGCGTATATAAGTGTTTATAAGGATTTTTGTTGTTTTCCCGCATCTGAAACAGTCAATTCTGTTTATCGTAGTCTGCAGTATCTGTATCTGTCTTAAGCTTATAGTGATATTTTTGTTGCAAATATTTCTTAATCTCAACTGTGTTCACTATATCACACTGATCTAGATTTGTTAGGATTATTGCGTTTCAAAAACCGCCGACTAATAATGTATTAAAAGCGTTTATAATAAAACACCACTTTTGTGAAGTATTATCTCTATAAGATGAAGTATACCTACAAAAGATAAAGTCACTGGCGCACAGTATAAACTTTCATGCATATGCTCTGACATAATTATTGCTAAAATAGAAAGTTTGAGTTGGACATATTGAGTAGCTTCTCCCTCTTTTAAAATATACATGAGTGTTTATATACCTCGCATCATGGAATTTTGTGATAAGCTGAAGGGCTAAATGATATCATAAATTGTTAATCCATTTAAGAAGACAGTGGTTTGTGTCCATACAATGTCAATACAATTTAATGGTAACTTAAATGCTTTGTTTATCAATATTCTTTAAAATATCTCCTTTTATGTTCTGCAGAAGAATGAAAATCAGGTAGGTTTGTAATGACATTAGGATGAATAAATAACGAAAGGCATCATATTTATTTCAAAGCAAACACTTCAACTTTAATTTAATGCACACTTTTGTAATGAGTAATACTCTCAAGCGTTCTGTCCAAGACCATACCTATTTGTTTTCATAAAATATGAATAAAAGACTAAACGAAGAGCTTCCACTCCTTCATAACTCCACCAGGAACATAAACGTTTAGGTTAACCACACTTTGTTTTTCGAAAAATACTTCAATTAAATTAAAGCCTCAAGACGTTCAGCCTCAAATTCAATAGGAAAATCGAAAGTGTTGAAAGTGCAATTACTCATGTAATCGTTCCTCGTCCTATCTTCATCAAGACATGGATAATCCATAGATGTGTCAATGAACATCGCCCTCAGTGAGGCTCCTGAGACACATTAACAATTTCAATGAAGTGTTTATTCCACGAGAAAAAAGTGCTTATCTCTGGAAAGCCATCATATCTGGGCAGCAGAAGTGCTCTCAATGCGTTTGAAGTTTATAGAAAACCTGACATCTCCATTCCTGTCACTCGGATATCTGCTGAAAGTGTTTATAAAAGATCTCCTCGAGGACTATCACACATGCACGGTGCCAACCCCATAAGAGTTATCTGTGGGATCAAACGGCCGTGTTGCCTGCCTGCCATTTGACACTTGAATCTTACCCTACTTTTAAAGAAACAACAAGCATTTGTTGTAAGGCGGCTTAACTTGTCTTTTCAAGGTTATCCAGAGCGCTGATTGAAATCGTGAGGGTTTGGCATAATGAGGCTTGCAATCGTGGCATGTCTCCGGAGACTTCATTCAAATGCTTGCCTGCTCCTGCTTTATAAATCTCCCCCAGGACGACTGAGCTTTACGTATGAAGTGAGAAAAGAATATCTGGAATTTTAACATTTTAAACATTATTGATATCATTATGGTTTGATACAAACAGTGCTTAGCTATATCGCACATTGCTTTGGTGCTAAATTATGCAGTGATGATCCATTTAAATTGCGTGTTATGAGGTGTTTAGCCCAGACTTGTGATATAACAATACAGTGTCAGAAAATAGACTGAAATGAAGTTGCATTTTGATCTGTAATTCAAAAAGTTATGTATTCAAAGTTAACCAAATATATGCTAAAGGGATAGTTTATTAAAAAGTAATAATTCCATTATCATTTATCCTCACTCGTGTCACGTAAAACTTGTACATGCCTCTTTTATTCTATTCAACACATAAGAATATATTTTGAGAAATCTCTTTTGCTTTGTGCTTGTACAATGGACGTCAAAGTGCTGTTTGGTATGCTTTATGATGAGTACATTTTTTTTATTTAATAATATTAGTATTATTGATTATTTGTCACTGTTCAGTCCACATTGGAGTGTTTCCTTCTGCAGTTTTGAGATATTGAACTTCTAGAGAAGTTGTCTTGCCTTGTTTTAGTTTATTAGAATATTGCCTTGTTTTGTGCCCCCTCGTGGGAAGTCTTTTGTTTGACCGTTTTTAGTGTCTTAGTGTTACTGTTTTCCCCATCGTGGGTTTTTGTTTTCTGTTTTTGCTTTGATCAAGTCTTATTTGTTCCCCTGTATCACGCCTGCATTTGGGTTCTCCGTTCCTTCATCCACCATTCGTGACAAGAACTTATGTTTCCAAGGTGACAAAATATCCTCAGAACTCATAAATGATGGCAAAGCTGATTTTCTCTATCAGTTTGACTATAAATAAAAACATTTTCTTCATTGTTTGTGTACAGTGACATCTTAAGGCGAAAGAAAAACAAAAAATACATGTTAAAGGTCAGATATTTTAAATAAGATTGTCTACTGTACATCTATAAAAACGTATATTATGCCTCTCTTCCTGTCTATCATCCTTCTTAAAAGACAATAATTGTCCATCAATCCTTTAGCCAAAGATCAAGAAATACATTTTCCTGAGAAATTTGTGTGGTGTTATACAGAAAGAACTGGAGAAGAAGAAAATAGTTCCTGATCAGTCCCCTGTGACTTTGAAACAGTCTTTTATTCTAATGGATCTGTTTTAAAAAAGGTCACATAGAAAAACAACGTTTTAATGGGTACCAGTGAGGGCACTGAAAGGAATCAAAGGACACCAAGAAACACCAATTTGTTCAAATTGTCTCCTGGGAATATTCTTTTTCTGAAAGCTTGTTTACTATTAGGTCAGGAAAAGTGTAAAACAAGCTTCATAAGACTCTTTAAGAACGGATAAAATTAAGGCACTTTGGATGTTATAAAGAAATTTCCAATGGTATGACAGGCACCTGTAAAACATGACTTTTATTTCTGTAATAGCCCTTCATAACACAGCAAAAAATTAATAGACTCTGCCAAGAGAGTTAACCATAAAAAATATGAACTATCACCTTGACGGCTAACATGACAACAGTATATACAGTATATACGTTTCTCACAGTATTCGGTTTTGATGTACAACAGTAATTGTATTAAAAATTCTTGTTAAACGCGGGGATGTTGTAACAGAAGCTGTGCCTTGATGGCTGTACTAAAGGTGCATAATGCGGGCTAAATTCTCACGTGCTTCTTGAAGAAAGTCTGTAGCTAAGAAGCTTACTAGCTAGCTTGGCTGTAAGCATGCAAACAAAGTTCCGTGTTTAGTGAGACTGACAGGTTTATTGGGATTTTGCATGTTTTAAATTGTATTTTTACTGCAGCTGTCCTTTATAACAAAGTCATATGTTGGTTATGAACATGACCAAACCAGCCTAGGATAACCTCAAACCAGTTAAGGACCACCACATGACCAAACCAGCCTATGACCAGCTCAAACCATTTAAGAACCACCACATGACTAAACTAGATTAGGACCAACACATGACCAACTCAATCCAGCTCACGACCAAACCAGCCTAGGGCCACCGCAAACCAGTTAAGGACCAGCACATGACTAAAGCAATTTAGGACCAACACGACCAACTCAAACCAGCTTAGGACCAGAACATGACCAAACCAGCCTAGGACCACCTCAAACCAGTTAAGGCCTATCACATGACCAAACCAGCCTATGACCAGCTCAAACCATTTAAGGACCAGTACATGACTAAATCAGCTTAGGATCAACACATGACCAAGTCAAACCAGCTTATGACCAGGACATTACCAAACCAGCCTAGAATCACCTCAAACCAGTTTATGACCACCACATGACCAAACTGGTCGAGGACCCGACCAAACCAGCGTAGGACTAGCACATTACCAAACCAGCTTAGGACCAGCACATGACCAATCAGCCTAGTACCAGCTCAAAACTATTTAGTACCAGCCCATGACCAGCTCAAACCAGTTTAGGACCAGCCCATGACCAGCTCAAAACAGCTTAGGAACAACCCATGACCACAAGCCTAAACCAGCCTAGGACCAGCTCAAACAAGCTTAGGACCAGCACATAACCAGTTAAGGAACAGCCCATGACCAGCTAAAACCAGCTTTGGATCAGGCCATGACCAGCTCATCCCAGTTTAGGACCAGCCTATGACCAGCTGAAACCATCTTAGGATCAGCCCATTACCAGCTTAAACCAGCTTAGCACCAGCCAATGACCAGCTCAAAACAGCCTAGGACCAGCCCATGACCACATGACCAAACCAGTCTAGGGCTAGCTCAAACCAGCCTAGGATCAGCCCATGACTAGTATAAACCAGTTCAGGAAAAGCCCAAATCCAGAGCTTTAATGGACAGCTGCTGTAAAAAATGAAATTAAAAGTAGGCAAAATCTAAATAGACTTGTCAGTGTCTCAAATCCCATTATCCTTTTTTGTGTTACACCCTCCTGTCATGTCTCTCATTATGTGCTGTTTGGCAAACAGTTCTGAATCAGCAACTTATGTGGTTGTTTTCTTGCCAAAGTAAGCTGTTATTTTAATGAGAATATCGTTCAGGTGGTACTAAATCTTAATATATCTGCGTCATAAGTCGACCCTAAAAATCTCTCCCATCTTCTGCTCTTACTGGCCAAACATTTCACTGCTGCAAGGTGAATATATGATCTTATAAAAGCATTTTGTTTGCAAATGAATGTGCTTTCAGTTAATGGCAAATTCTTGACAAATAAGCATTAAATCCACAGTGTGAGTTCAGAAATGTATGGTTAGGAGTCATGTTCAGGTCTTCAGACACTGTATATACATAGTAATCCTAAACATACAGGACTTGATTCATTGAGTCCAGTGTGTTTATACAGACTTAGTCTTTCCTAATGTCTCTGCGGCCAAATATCGTGTCTCTGCTGTATGTTTAGGTGAAGCGAGTTAAAAGATGTTGAAAGAAAGACAGTTGAGGGATGTGCTTTGTACAGCGTCCTCAAAGAAACGTGCGTTCTGTGTGTATATCACACACACATCCTTAATGGTATGATTTCGGATGTCCAGCATGCAGAATAAATCATGTCCTTGGTGTTGTTGATATTAATCCAGTAAGTAGTGAATTATTATACACAATTTTTAAATAACCCAGCAGAAGAACCCTAGTAACATCTGGGTCGTTTTGTTGTTCCTGGGTTTTAATAAGAACGTTGACGTGAATTAATGTAATGATTACGTTTGATCAATAAAGCCGCAAAAAGATCCATCCTGGCGTCATGAGCGTTTCCATAGAAACTAAAAGAGGATGTCAACAGCTGAAAGCAGAATCGCGTTGTCTCGTAATTACGCTAATTCTGACATTACGTGATTATTTAAATGTACACACATGCACTAAAACCCCACAGAAGTCATAAATCTTCTCATCATCTAAATGAAACATAAAACACAACAGCCCTCATAATAAAATCCCTTGTGTTAGAAAGGTCCTAAATGAGTCTGTTTTCTACTGAAATAATAGATGTTCGCTTTTAGATGCTTTGACCCACATCCCTTCTGATATTCTTCCGAAGGACCTGAAATCTCATTATCTGCTGTTTTTCTGCTCCTCGAGCTCCGCGTAATCATTTTCTTAGCAACACAATGAAATTTTCTCAATAGTTTGTGGAAATGACCTTCTGCACGTGACTGCCGCCCACTCCTCGCAGGAACCATATGTTCTCTCATACTGTAAGCCCTATGGGCACAACTCAGATACGGGAACATTCTGAACTCTGTTTCCCTGTTTATTGCACTCGTTCTTATTTAGTGGGTGTGCCTAAAGTTCATTAGACATCTGGCAGAAGTTGAATGGAATAAAATGCCTCTTTTTTGTCTTTTGTCAGAAAAGAAGCTTTTAAATGAGGTGATGGGGTGTTACAACATGTTAGCTCCCTTACTGTCTGCTGTAAAATAAAGAAATAAACATGTGTTAGTGTGCTTTATGTGTTAAACTGAAGGAAAGTGTGTCTCAACCTCTTTATGCAGTGGTTAAACGTTTTAAACACGGTCATGCTTTTAATACAGTTAAAAGTGTGTTTCAAATAACAAGATATAGTTTCTAGGGTGGATTTTCTTAGACATGGAGTAGAGCAAATGCAGCGATATCTGTCAGTTGTGAATACTGTCATTTTTATATCATCTCTTTTTATTTTACTGACAAAAGATGTTATTTCAAACATTTTATATGTTCTGATTAAAGAAAAATACTGAGGAATGCATTTCATATTTACAATTCAATCTCTCGCTCTCTCTCTCTCTCTTTCTCTCCCTCTCTCTGTAAATATTTATATTATTGCACAGTAATTTACTTCTCAACATAACTGTATTTATTCAGACATATTTCTTTATATATTTGAATGCAGTATGTGTATGCATTTATTATGTATACATGCATGTATGTGTATGTAGATTTATTTTGATTAGTTTTTCGGGCACAGCATTATTTCCATAGAATTTTTTTTATTATTCTACAGTTTAGGTATGAGCAGTGCCAAACCGAATCCATGCCTGCAGATATATGAGTTTTTTGTGGAAGGGATTTTAGCTCCGTTTGTTGTATTTACATGAGAGTGTCTTATCTCGCAGTAATATGACTGCTCTTACTTGTTCGTACCTCCTTCTGACTAAAGGTATGGATTGCTTTTAAGTTTTTTTTCTAGAATTGATATTCTAGACTAGTAAAACAAAGTTTAAAATCTACTCCGCTGTATTCCTCAGGTTTTTCCAAAATTTCTGTACATAGTTTACAAAAATGTGTATATATTATAAATGTGTATACAAGGCCAGTATCTGGCCCTGGCTAAGAGGTTACTCTCAATAACATTAAGACTAAAGATAATATTTAAATTGTAGCGTATTGAAACATTTTTAAATCATGTGACTATTTATACTTGTTACATAAGATTATTGAAATGTAATGAAGACCCTTTTCATTTTTAAAATATGTTGTTTGGTCTAAGGAAACAAGAAAATTTGAAACATTTTTGCGATTACTTTGATTAAAAGTAATTTACAGGCAAAAACTCTCAGGTTATAAATAGATTAAAGCTTACTTGTAAAATTTAAACAAACTCTACTATTTTTGGAACAAACAAACAATAACACTGAAACATATTTCCTTCTATCTTGCAGAGGGTCTCAGAAATATTGCCATGGACTCAAACTCTTTGGCTATGCCTATGTCAGATCCTAATGCTTGGGCAACTGCCATGAACAACCTCGGAATGGCTCCCATGAGTATGACGGGCCAGCCTATCATGTCAGGTAAGACTATTAACCTTTACCATACTTACCACAGTAAATAATTCATATACGTTTCTGTGCTTGTTAGTTACATCAGTTTGATCTGCTTTGGAAATATCGAAACACTTTGTTTTCTTGCCAGTCTTGCTTTTTGGTTCAGATAATTTTGAGTGGCACTCATGGGCAGAAATTCACTTTTTGTGCTGCATCATTTATAGCTTGAAATGCAAACTTTGAATAGTCCAAAATGTTAATGAACCGTCCATTAAATTCCAAGGGGATTATAATGAAATGCACTTGAAAGACGGATGGGTTTTCATTACAGTGATGTGACGTTGGAGAAAGAAGGAATATAAACCCCGGAGAGGTCGTCTGAGAAGCGGCAAACATCTTATTTCTGTTCTTCTTCAATGTTGTTCAAATTATGGCCTGCATTTATTAAGTAAACAATTCAGTCGGGGTTTATATAGGCATGCGTCTTTCTTCCCTCGGTTTCTTCCAATCGATTCTCTGTGGCGTTTTTATAAATTACCTCGTTCATTTCATTTAAAGTCCTGGATGCAGTGGCAACGTTGCAGATATATATGCACGATTGTGCTCTGCTATAGGCGCATGTTTCAAATAAAGTGGGCCGCGGGGATGGTGACTCCCCACCTACTCCATTTCCCTGCGAATTTCATTTGCAATCTTTACGTTGCTACCAAGCGAACATCTCAGGCTTCCATTTGTGATATTGCCGCCCGAGAGCGAATTATGGAGTTTGCGGAAGAGGTTATGGACTGCCGATGAAAGGAGAGAAATGCTGATGGCTGTTTTATGTCAGAGAGACTATAGAGTCTTGATCTGTGAGCTATGCAATGAGCTGGAATGAAACGGCTCTTAGTGCTGTTAATGTGTCCTGGCTCCCAGGAGCTCATTTCGCCAGTACTGTGGGTCTTTTATTCTAATCAGTCCCACCGCAGGGAATTCTGGGAGCGTTTGTGCCTCTTCTTGCTTCCTGTCTGGCCGAGAATACAGATTACAGAATCAGAGCATCACAGCGGGTCATTTTGGATGCATGTCCAGTATTCTTTTTCTTTGTGAAAAAGTTGTGTAAAATTTTTGCATTTGTGATAGTGTTAAATCCTTATAATGGTAATGGCCAAATAATGGATTCAAGGCTTAACTGCATGCTGTTATGAAAGAGGATGTTTTTTATTTATACTTGTTTATTTTTTAAAAGCAAACAGGATGGACATTTAAAAATAATGCCCCAAATAAAAAGTAAATGAAGGAAAAAACAATCCCGAGGCAATGAGAAACTCTTTGGAAAACAGGCAAAAAGAAACTAGGCCTTGTAAACAAACTATAAATCCTGCCCCTGAGGCGCATTGGCCACACAAACCACAAAACAAAGTTTGAAACACAATAACCTCTTCCTTTAAAACAAGCACATATAGAGAATGGGTGGAGGAAATCAATATTTCAAAAAATATTGCCATAGTTTAAAAAACTACAGAAGTCCAAGACACGGTAGGAGATGAATTTAAAAAGCCTTTTAGAAAGTCTTTATGGACATTTACCAATGTAAAGGACTGCCACAAGTCTCAATACATTAAATAGAAGTTAGATATATAAGATTACAACTATATATAGGTATTATTTGGGACATAAAGAAAGAGAGCTGAGGCTAAGAGATAACTGTCAAGTTAGACACAAAAATAAAGTGATACAATACAATATACATTATAAATTAATACAATATAATGACAAAATATATGCACACAATAAGTTAGTGTTCCATTATATAGAGATGCTGCACATTTGTGTCTTGAGATGACAAATCAAAAGGTAGATTGAAAGACTGTATGACAGAAACATCTGGAGTAGATTTTCCAAACATATGTGCTCAAACTTCTTAAGGTTTCTAAAATACACCACTCAGAGATTATAGATCTTCATGTTAGAAAATGGGGTTTACAGTGTTTGCAAATTCATTTCTGTTGTCGTTTGGGGATACAAATATATGGATAGTAAAAAATCTGACTTGAGAACAACTTGAGCCCTTCTGAAGCTGCATGATAAAAATATAATGTAGTCATAACATGATTCCCATAGTTCCCCTTGTTTTACTTTATAATTTTGAGCTTAGTATGTGGCAAAAATGTAAATGCAAAAGTAAGTATCTTTTGACCTGTAGTGTATTATCTAAATAGCAGTTCTTGAATATTCTTAACTCATATACAGGCTGTTGGTCTGTAGAAAAAGCAAAATCATATTTAGGAATGAAACACAAGTTAAGGACTGTAATAATTGCAAAACCAATAATTGTGAGGATTGTGTGAATAATTATGATTATTTATTTAGAAATAAACAGATATAAACCGTTCTCTTCTCAAACTGGTTGAATCGGTATTCTGCTGGAGTTGCATGAAGGGGAAGCCAAGAACATCACACTTCACTTTTAGTCTGGATGAACTTGTGTAATTCCAGAGATGCATCTGTAGCAGAATTACTTAAAAAGCGTCCTCATGCTACGCGTTTATCTTTAATGAATATATGAATTATACACTTAACAAAATACACTACATTTCATAGATTGGTTAAGAGCAGTCATCCGATTATAAAAGCGTGTGATCAGGCAGTGGTTGAGGTTGTGTTTGGATGTAAGGCAGGACTTTCTGCCTGCTATCTTACCTCATTAATCATACACAGGGAGCAGCTGTTCCCCCAAACATTCTCACACCGTCTCCGAAACTCTCCACAACCTCCAGTCCAGCACTATGCTGTATCAGCAAAATGAGCAAACTCATACATTTGGAAATGTGGCAGTGAGCTGTGCGTTCAACCAGCCATCAAATCAATCCAGCCTTCGTTACACACAACTGATGCCTTAATCAACTGAGATATACCATCCAGAGAGTTATTCAGTAACCAGTAGTGCAGGGAGAATAAAGAGATGGGTGAAATCCCTAATTTTAAGAAAAAGCCAGCTAGTCCAGAATTGTTTAAACTGCCCCAAAGATATAGATAAATATATCAATAATTGTATTGATTGTGTTAACTTTACATAAATGACATTAAATGTCCAAAGACAGCATTATTGGTTTTATTATTTACCTTGTTGCTTCACATCATTCCTTATGGATGAAAAACACGGTTTGTTCCTGACTTTGGAAGCCCTGCGTTCCAGTGTACTATGATTGGCCGTATTGGATCTCTGACAACATGTCGCAGAAGTAACTGGATGCCTACAGTCCTGGTGTTTACTGTAGTCCAAGACATCTTATTTCTTAAAGATAACTTGCTGTATCGTAATCATAAGGTTTTGTAACTCTACTGATTGATTAGAATCTGAGAGGCTCTTTACTGCAAAATGTAAAATACAGACTTTAAAAGTCATATAGAGGGAGTTTTGAGATAGTTTGAAAGAGTCTGAACTAGTCTGAACAAAAGAATGAAAGTGAATCAGAGCATTGGCCGGAAATCCATCCAAATCCGTCCAAAACCATTTTAAGGAGGTACTATGGAAAATTACACAAAACATCTGCAAAACTTATTGAGGATAAGGGTATGGAGAGCAGAATAGCTTTTTAACTATATTGGCCTGTTTGCGTGTTAGATGACATGATAAAAATGACATAAAAAGTGTTGGTGTAGAAGGAAATGGGACCAGTAATTGAACCTGTGTCAGCCGGGAAAGCAGTGGCTTTATGTGCAAGTGCACCTGTGGTTAAGTTTGCCAACACAATGTGCAAAGCGCACCTGTGACCGGACCCGATTTCGATTCCTCCAGTGTCTAGACGAGTGTCTCGAGTGTCCTTTATCGGTGCCCTCTCTCGATCCCATAATTTCCTGTCTCCTCTCCACACCACTGTGCTGTTGCAATGAAGACATATTTTTTCCTGTATATTAATATAAACCTCCCTACTGCACTTTAGATAATATTGCATGTAAATTTATTACATCTTATTTCTACAAATGTCTGTCAAATAATCCTTGACTTTTTCTTACACAACATGACTCGTGAATGCACAAAAAGGGATTTTCATCCCAGTTATGATGAATATGATCATATTGCCTGAATTAAAACACCTTATGTAAGTGTGAAAACTTCTTAATATAGGAGTATAGGAGGTCGATATATAGGAGTATTAAATTTGCAATTTATTTGTGTTTTAAATTTGTGGATGTTAGGCAAAAGTCCACTGACCTAGAGCATCATCCATGAGCGTGGAAAAATGTCTTGACATTTTTAAAAAAGGTGTAGTTTCCAAATGTTTCAGTTGGCAACAGTTAATAAAAACACAGCTGCCTTAAAACTAATTAAAAATGTTATCATATGCGTTGTTTTATCCAAAAAAGCTCACGTTTATAGTATTAATTTGGTGACATACTATTGTGCAATCTTTAATTGTATTGCCAACATATATAAACACGTATATTAAGACACATAAATATTGGATGTTTTGCCTCATAACTACAGTAGATTCCAGTAGGGCACACTATACTGTATGTTTTCCTCTGCTACAGTCTGACATGTGCACAGTATGATTAATTATTCAGAATGTCTGACCTGCTGTTCTGGTGGAGAGCAGGATATCTGCTTCATTCCAATCGTGCCTAGAACTCTGTCAACACACAGCACCATTTTCGGCTCCCCGTTCTTGTATTTCAGCTCTGGAAATGTTGTTGGTATTCTGAGAAGGCCAAGTTCTGGTGATGTGTCGTAGGAAGGTGTTTTGCAAATGCTTGCGATGATGATGGTACGCTGTATATACTTCTGATCTCAACCACCCCCGCTTTGGTCGAGTCTCCAACCGGAGTCATATATTATGCACACTCCCACCCATTAGATCACACAACCCACCACACACTTGCACTTTGAACAGCTTTCTTCATGTCCACTGTTATTTCAGAGTAATACCGCTTTGATGTTTTGTTCCTCAGATTGTACCTTTGAGGAGATCTCACCTTGTGGGACTCTTTGGTTTGAATCAAGAGGTTCAGCTCTTGACTCATCGTTCAGATGTATTTAAATAAGAGCTTCGCTTAAGAATGCATCAAAGAGAGAGTGTTCGTTGCTTTTAGTGAGTCCATAGGCCACATTTATCCACGGCATATATTTCTTTCTTTCTAGATTTTCACTCTCTTAAGCCGGAAATACTCTGTGATGGATTTTAGTGTACTTGAATAAGTCCACAGGCTTCACGAGGGCTCATATTTTGATCAATATCATCAGGAAAGACAGCTAATTGGAGCCGTCTCCAGCTGAGCTCTGTCTCTTTAACAGACATGATTAAATACCACATTTTCATTTCTCTCTACTTTGATTTTGAGTATTTAGAGAAAATCTGTGAAACTGATATGCAGGATGTCATTAATGCAGTTTGCAGCGTTATGGATCTTTCAGTCTGCCTTTCCATCTGTGTCTGTCTGTTTGTCTCCATCTGTTTGTAGATACTTTTGCCTGTATGTCTCTGTCAGTTATCTGATTTTCTGTCTGTCCTGATATCTCTGCATGTCCACCTGTCTGTCTGTGTCTGTCTTTCCATCTCTGTCTGTCTGTCTGTCTGTCTGTCAATCCATCTGTTGATTTTGTCTGTATTTTCATGTCTGTAGATTTATATTTTTGTCTGTCTTTCTGTCTGTGTTTTAACATATACATTTTCATTTATGTGGCAGATGCTTTTATCCTAAGCGACTTTCTATTATTATGCATTTGCCCATCACTACAGCACAAGCGGAGGTAAGGTGTCTTGCTTGCGCATGGACACTTCAGTCATCGTCTGCTGACACTGGGATTTGAACCTGCAACCTTTTGCTTGCAAGTCCAACTTTCTAACCAGCTGACCACGATTGACCCTCTTTGTAAGCCTCATCTGGATTTCTGTATGTTTTCATCATTTAACCTTTTTTGTCTGTCTTACCATGTGTCCACCTCTGACTTTCCAACTACCTCTTTGTGTCTGTCTGTGTAATATTTTTCTTTCTTACCTTCCATCCGTCTCCTTCCGTCCATCTGTCTGTCTATCTCTGTGTATCCACCTGTCGTCTTGTCTGTCTGTCAGATCGTCTGTTGTTTTTCTGACTTTTCGTCTGACTATGTATGATGTTTGTCAGTCCTTCCGTCGTAAGTTTCTAAGTCTCAGCTTTCTGTCTGTCTTTATCGTTTCATATTTTTGTCTGTCTGTTCATGTGCCCACCTCTGTTTTTTCTAACTCAATATGTCTGTCTGGGAAATTTTTCTTTCTTACCTTCCATCTATCTCTGTCAGTCCGTCTTGCCTTCTTCTCCCTCTGTCTGTTTACCTGTCTTTCCATCCAGGTCTGTCTACCTGTCTCTGTAGGCCTTTCTATCTGCCTATTTCTGTCTGTCCATCTCCTTGTCAAGCTCTATTTATCTGTTTACTGAATCAATTTTTGGTTTGTGTAACAGCATGTTTAAGTACTCTTTACCATACTTTCATATGTACTCATTTTATTTAAAATAGGAAAAAGTTATCAGAAGAGGTTCTGTTTATTGTTTAGACATTGCTCAGTGACCTTGACCAATCGATCCATCGCCTTATTGAGATGCAGCCGGATTCTGAAAGGACTATTATTTCAGAGTAATTGTGACCGAACAGATGTTTGATTTACTAATATCTGATCTGTTTTATATCTGTCTTTCTACGTGCAGCCGCTATGTTTTCATTTTGGACTTTTCGAATCAGCTGTGACTTCTTGTAACTAGATAAATCAAGCAAATCAGGAAAAGCTCTAATCCCTGCCATCAATTTAGATCTTTTCATCATACTGGCTTTGTGCTCAAGGTTTAGCGGGGTAAAGTGATTTCCTGCCCCCAGAATTCCTGGCAGTGTCAGGGGTAAATTGCAGTGTGAAGCGGCGGATCTCCAACTCACAAAGGCATTTTGACTTATTCCGCTGGGAGATGGCTGGCATGCCTCATTTAAGAATACCCAACATGCCTCAAGAGGTCTTGCTGTGTCATTCTTCAGTGCTGCTGCTGAGGGGGACGTTTACGGAGGAAGGCAGAGAGCACGACGGACCCTCGCCTGCATCAGGCAGCGGTCGCCAGGAGCTCACCGCTTTTAAATGCCAGACTGAGTTCTCTGACTCTTTTGCTCTTTTGATTGATGGCTGCCTCTTAATGCAGCTGCCCAAAGCAAATTTATGCTTTAGAGGTATTGCATATTAGCTGCGCATCCAAACACACACATTCCAACACAGCATCAATATTTACGATGTGTAGAGTGATCCGCCAGTAAATAATTAAAAAGCTGCTCTTGCCTTTTGGCATAAATTCTGTTTGGATGTTTTGATATCATTTGGAGGTGGAAAGTCACAAAAAGCTACACACATTTTTGACTTTTTAAAGGTCGATGTTAACAACCAGAAGGTTTCTCTTGCAAACCCTCACCAGATGTGATGCAATGTGATGTGACAAGTAATTAGTCTGAAAGCGAAATAATGCTCGACACAGCCAATCTAAACATATTGATGCGAAGTGCAGCGCAGTTTTGAGATGACAATTTGTATAGTACTTGGATATGCCTGGCACATGTACTCAAATGTCTGGGGTTGTCTGTATGTCTGATTTTAAGGCGTCTGTGAATTTATGGGGTTGTGTGTGGGTTGTACAGAGTTAGAATGAAATAAACTCTTTTTATTGTAGCCTTATTTATTTTATGTATAACCATTGTCATTCTTATTTGTTTTTTTTTTGTAAGGCGTTTCAAATTTAAAAAATATATGACCACAATTATTTTGTTCATGACTATTTTTCACTTTTAACCACTTGAATTTGAAAACGCATTCAATAAATAGATAGATGTAAATAAATAAATAACCTGTCAATTTAACACTAGATTTAAATAACTGACAAATAAAAATAAATGTGAAAAATATATCATATAGAATATATTTTATATTATAAAGATAATAAATATATGAAGAAATGGAATGCACACATTTATTATTAATTGTAATATTCATACAATGCAAATTTCATAAATTGTAAACACCAGATTTAACTTATTTACAAATAAAATTATAAATTATAAAAATTATAAATAAACGAAGAAATGGAAAATGAAAACAAAATAATCAAACACAACGAAAAGTGTGTGCATAGTTATTGTTTTATTATTGTGTTTTCATAATTGTTGTAAGTTAATATTATGCTAATGAACCCTGTTTGAACCCTGTGTTAACATGTCGATAGTTTGTGAAGTAAATGGGTACCACTAATGTTTTTCTATTATTTCCTTTTTTTGTGCTGCAGAAGAAAGGTCTAGATGGAGAGTAAATGATAACCGATTAATTATTTTTGACTATTACTTAACATGTGAATGTCACATTCTATTAAGTCCTCCTCTTCTTCAAGATATCCGTGCTATACTCCATGAAGTTTGTTATTTAGGTCGTAGTTGTTGTTTGTGCTGCAAACACAAGCAAACATGGCCAAACCCTACGTATGTATTTTCCAAGGCTTTAGAAAATCCATCCTTTGTTTTGCTTTGGAAAATGTAAGAAATGCCTGTTAAACATTATAGCCTTAGGTTCTCATGTGCCTCTCAATCTAAACATAACCCTTCATCATGTATATAATATCCTGCCCTGGAAAACTGTGTATCTTGGATCAAACTAGGTCAGCTTCTAAACAACCCTACCTTTTCTTACTAGATATTGTTTTTTGTGCACAAGGAACATCGGTCTTACAAGTGTCATGAATAAATATCATTCCCCGCTCTAATTTTTTAACAGACCCCTTTTTTCTGGAGAACAGGCCTGTGCTTTCTTAGCCTGCTTAATGTGCTGTGTGTCTGCCGAGAGCAGGCTCCATAATTCATCAGCCCGGTGCCTATTACCTTCATGCCAGAGCTGGAGAAAACCTGCACCTGCTGCCGTGAGACACAATAAAGGCTTTACCTGAGGGCTGCGTCCATCCCCACTAACACACAACTGTCAAAGTCTTTAAATTGTGCTAAGAGAGATGAGAAACCAGGCTGTTTCATGTGTATTAGACTGCAGGCCCAACATTGCGGATAGTGAATTGAAACAAAAATGGAGATATGACCTTGCAATTACTTAACCACTGCGATTTAAGCTTTGGAGTAAAGATGAACCATTTTTTTGTGTTTTCTCTAGTTGGAGGTCAGTTTCATATAGTTAACACTCCGGATGAGTGTTTTTGCCCCATGGGTGGTCTCCACAGAATGTCAGACATTATTGCATGGAGGATTATTTGCATCATCTGCTTCACTTCAAACCACCCTGACTACATAGCTATCTAACATGGACTTTGTATCGTATAATGTTTGTAATATACTAGACACCTGACGATAATCAGGGGCATTTGAGAAATGTACACTGCTATAAAAGTCGTGTCCATCATTCATTTCATACTTACAGTGGCTTGCAAAAGTATTCGGCCCCCTTGAACTTTTCCACATTTTGTCACATTACAGCCACAAACATGAATCAATTTTTTTGGAATTCCATGTGAAAGACCTATACAAAGTGGTGTACACGTGAAAGTCATACATGATTTCAAAACTTTTTGGGGAATAAAGAACTGAAAAGTGGGGTGTGCGTAATTATTCAGCCCCCTTTGGTCAGAGAGCAGTCAGTTGCCCATAGACATAGAGTAAATAGAGTGAACCTGTGTGTAATCTAATGTCAGTACAAATACAGCTGCCCTGTGATGGCCTCAGAGGTTGTCTTAGAGAATATTGGGAGCAACAACATCATGACGTCCAAAGACCACACCAGACAGGTCAGGGATAAAGTTATTGAGAAATTTAAAGCAGGCTTAGGCTACAAAATGATTTCCCAAACCTTGAAAATCCAACGTTCATGCGATCATTCAGAAATGGAAGAAGTATGGCACATCTGTAAACCGACAAGACAAGGCCGTCCACCTAAACTCACTGGCCGAACAAGGAGAGCACTGAAATGCAAAAATGCAGAATCAGAAATGCAGCCAATAGGCCCATGGTGACTGATAGAGCTGCAGAGATCTACAGTTCAGGTGGAAAAATCTGTCAATAGGGCAACTATAAGTCGTGCACTGCACATAGTCCGTCTTTATGGAAGCGTGGCAAGAAGAAAGCCATGTTAAAAGAAATGTTTTGGCCAAAATGTAAAACGCTATCTGTGGCGGAAAACAACGCTGCATATCACTCTGAACACTTCATCCCCACTGTCAAATAGGATGGTGGAAGCATCATGCTCGGGGGCCAAATACAGGGCAATCTTGTAAGAAAACCTCTTGGAGTCTGCAAAAGACTTGAGACTGTGGCGGAGGTTCACCCTCCAGCAGAACAACGACCCTAAACGTAAAGGCTGGGCAACAATGGAATGGTTTAAAATAATGGCCCAGTCAAAGTCCAGATCTAAAACCAATCCAGAATCTGTTGATCTGAAAGATCTGAAAACACTGTTCACAAACGTTGTCCATCTAATCTGACTAAGCTGGAGCTGTTTTGCAAAGAAGAATCGGCAAGAATTCAGTCTCTAGACGTGCAAAGCTGGTAGAGACATACCCTTAAAGACTGGCAGCTATAATTGCAGCAAAATGTGGTTCTACAAAGCATAACGCACAACCCACTTTTCAGTTCTTTGTTTTTTTTTTATGTTTGTAATCATGTGTGATTTTCGTTCCAGAACTTAAGTGTACACCACTTTGTATTGGTCTTTCACATGGAATCATAATAAAATTGATTCATGTTTGGCTGTAATGAGACAAAATGTGGAAAAGTTCAAGGCCGAATAGCTTTGCCAGCAACTCTAGACTAATAGATGATCTTTTACATAGAAAACTACATTTTACCCCCAAATTTTTTAGTGTTTTACAAAACCTTCTCTCCTTAAAACTGATGTTCTGCTATAATGAATCATCTGGTCCAAAGACGCTTTTTGGTTTTCTGTGAATGTGGAAGCTTTAGATTTATGTCTCCTGCATCGTGAGCACTGTGTTCCTGCAGTCCTGATCTTCAGGTATTCTGTCTTGAGCTTCTTTCTCAATAACAAATCTATATTCTTTTTTTGGGTGCAGGGGCTTCATTCTTCATGACTTTGCTTGTAGGACAGAGATGTGCAGTCTCTTTTGACCCTCGAATCATGTACTTTCAATACCGACTGCAGAGAGTCTAAAACTTAAAAGAGGACGTCCTGACCTGAAAGGATGCGAAAACTATTTTCTGGTTAGATAGTCTTTTATTGTCTACAAGTAGCTTAGAAATGGTTTTATGGGCATCAACAGTCCTTGAGCATCTTGAAGAGCTCTTTCGATCTTTGCATGATACATCTACACAACTCAAGTTTCTCTCTAATAGTGCTGTAATCTGATTTGTCCACCTGATTCTAATTTAAATTTTGATGCATTGGAAAGTGTAAGGGTGTAGTTTGTTGCACACGCACATATCGCATTTCCGACACTTTTTTTGAAATGTTCTGCAGAAAAAACTAAATTCTTTTTCTTTTCTAACTAATGGTCAGGGAAAAGTGGAGCAGGGGTTTCATCCTTCATGACTTTGCTTGTAGGACAGAGATGTGCAGTCACTTTGGACACTAGAATCATGTACTTCCAATACCAACTGCAGAGAGTCTAAAACTTACCAGAGGACGTCCTGACCTGAAAGGATGCTAAAACTATTATGTTGTAGATGGTCTTCTATTGTCTACAAATAGCCTAGAAATGGTTTTATGGGCATCAACAGTCCTTGAGCATCTTGAAGAGCTCTTTCGATCTTTGCATGATACATCTACACAACTCAAGTTTCTCTCTAATAGTGCTGTAATCTGATTTGTCCACCTGATTCTAATTTAAATTTTGATGCATTGGAAAGTGTAAGGGTGTAGTTTGTTGCACACGCACATATCGCATTTCCGACACTTTTTTTGAAATGTTCTGCAGAAAAAACTAAATTCTTTTTCTTTTCTAACTAATGGTCAGGGAAAAGTGGAGCAGGGGTTTCATCCTTCATGACTTTGCTTGTAGGACAGAGATGTGCAGTCACTTTGGACACTAGAATCATGTACTTCCAATACCAACTGCAGAGAGTCTAAAACTTACCAGAGGACGTCCTGACCTGAAAGGATGCTAAAACTATTATGTTGTAGATGGTCTTCTATTGTCTACAAATAGCCTAGAAATGGTTTTATGGGCATCAACAGTCCTTGAGCATCTTGAAGAGCTCTTTTGATCCTTGCATGATGCATCTACACAACTCAAGTTTCTCTTTAATAGTGCTTTAATCTGATTTGTCTAATTTTGAATTTTGATGCGCTGAAAAATTGTCATTGCACACGCACGTAGCGCTTTTCCGGCAATTGTTTTTAGAAATGTTGTGCAGAACAAACAAAATTCTATTTCATTTTTAACTATTGGCTAAGGAAAGGGGTTGTTTAATCTTCAAATGTTGTTGAACTTAAAGGGTAAAGTACAATGAGATCAAACTTTGTGTGATTTACTTGGAAGAAATGGATTTTGGAATGAAATATATAAAAAATCTAATAAAAAGTACATAAAAATTAGTGTTCAATTTGTTTTACTTTTGTTTAAAATATAGCCTTATATTGTTTCTCAGAGACTGAAATAACACTCAAGTTAATGGATAAAATAAATAGGATAAAACTTTGATGTTTATTATCTTATTATTATATAATGTCTTTAGTCTGTATTTTATAGACTGGCTAACAAATGAATGTGATTTGGCATGAATTGTCATATTAAGATAATTTGCCGTCAACCCACATGAATATAAATACACTAAATAGAAATACACAGAAGCGGTGCCCAAATGGATTATTTGTACATCTACAGGGGAAAAAAACATAATATAATGTTTCTTATTCGGGTATATCATTATATAATATGGTCCGGATACATGTTCTGTACCCCTAATATTTAGTAGAAACACAAATAGATTCTTAAAGTATACAATAGGTCCTTGGTGTTCAATAACAGAGGTACGACATTTAATGTATTGCAAACAAATGAAAGTGCAAAATGGAACCTTAAATGTTAGCACCCAGTGAAAGAAAAGTTATAATGTTTGTTAAATTATGTGGATGTGTATACGGCTTTCACTACCTCTTTGATGCACATCCACAAGGTCCCATATGACACACTCATGTTTAAAAGGTGATGCATGACGTAGTCTGAAGTACTCAGAAGTATTTTGTACTATAGGAAGTTGTGGACAGGGTTGAGTAAATAATCATGAAAGTTTAATTCTCTGGTGATCTACTCTTTTAAGTACCACCTTTTCCTGCTGTCTCTATGTTTTGTGCATTGAATTGGGAAGAATGAAGACTCAAATGCACTATGGAGCAGTTTAACAACACTGTCTTACAGCTATACAGACATATATAAAAATGATAGAATGAACAACCCACTCTCTGCAAACAAAAAATGCCCGCAGGCCTTGGAACATTCAATGACAGACATTAAAACAGTTTCTATGCAGAAAGCCGGATGATTGAACCATTTATATTCTTCAGTTTGAGGTTTAGATTCGTTTATGTACATGAATTACCATTCAATGTAAACATTGTTCCCAAATAATGTGCCTTTTATGATGATTAAGTTTGTAATAGTTTTCAGTGGCGCACACCAGACACTTTAAATTAATGGTCACTTTATGTTCTATAGAGATGCAGTGAGTTTAAAACCTGCTGTTGCTGCTTCATAATTATCCACCAATTTATGATCGAGAATAAACTATTGAAAATTTTTTATCTGTTTCTTTTGCTGCGTCAGACAGACGGGTCGTGGTTTTGGCACACATCAGAAAGTGTGGCATTCTTACCACCGTGAGTCACCTCCCAAGGGTCTGGGGTACATCTTATCTCCTGCCTCCATTAGTGTCTATGAGACAGAAATATCAATACTAACAGAATCATTAAGGTAGCCAATGTGACGCCTAATCTCCTCAGCCTCCTCGTTCTCCTTGTGCTTCAGCTCTGCCAATGCTTCTGCCTGAGCGGATGTTCAGCCGACCTGTCGTCACCCCTCAGACACATCTGCCAGCACTGTGCTCCAAGTTTATCAGTAGAGTCCATCCTAACCTGTCCTGCGATATGGATTTCTGTCTTCTACCTGAAATTTCTCTACCATTTACTTGCATGTAAGGCAAAAATAACTTCATTGTCAAACATAGCGATATCTTGAAAACAAAGCAAGTAGATTAGTTTTGAGGTGAAATAGGACGTCGGAAGTTATAGATTTGGCCTGCTGGACATTGTGTATAATTATAAGTGTTGAATCATACAGTAGCTGGAAAAAGGATTTTAAGTGGATAAATTGAATATTTTTATTATAGAGTATATACTGTATATTGGCACGATACATCCAAAACATATTCAGGATCTGTATCATAGAGCTAGGCAGTTTTTTTTAAAATTATGATATCTTCTAATTGTGTTAAGAGCTCCTTCCAGGTCCAATTGATCTTTTGAATGGCATAAAGAAATACAAATAAATACTCCTACGGTATGACGTAAAACTAATTAAACTCCCAATCTTAACCTTTATCTCCATAAGGAAATAAAAAGTTGCCAGACAGCAATTGAATTTTTACTAATTTATTATTTCCCCTTGAGTTTATACAAATTTCACTTAAATGTGTAATATAAATATTTTGAAATGAATAGCAGCTTGGCTATTTTGTCAAAACGGGTTGGTAATTGAGGGTGCGGGCAATTTAGAGTCTTCCATTGTCTACATATTGTCCTGATATATGCAATAAATAATGTTTTAAACAGGTACATTGTTACTCCAATGGGTAAATATGTAATCTAACATTGGTATCAGCTTTAAATGGCACATTCATGAATTTTGCATATTAAAATGACTTGCCAGAATCATGGGCACCAGGCTGCTACTATTAGCATATCTAATGAAGATCTAATCACTGCATTTGCCAACATTTCTACATTGCACGCCATTCATTTTTATTAGTTCTCTCACCTTGAACGCCAGGATGTAAAACAAACAAACTATGACTGATCGCTTCACATGTCAGTCTAACAACCAGTTGTTTTTAAGCTATGATAAAATTAAAAGCCTTTATGCTGCAAACCTCTGCTAGTTCAAGGTCATATGGACTTAATTTAACTTGGGAAAACTACATTTGTTAGAATTTTGCAGATCACCCTTTTGGTATCTCAAGGGTAATGAACTAAAAGCGCTATTTTTTATGGTTACTTTATGCTTTGAACTTATGCCCTGGAATGCATTAACTTATCATTAATTTCATCATATTTTTTTTACTGAGTGATTTAGATTTCTCTTAACTTTTTAGCGATTGCTTTTCCATGCCAGAGTCAGAGCTTGTTTCTCTTGCTCGGCTGAAAATAAAGAAAATATTTGAAGTACTTGAGATGAGTGCTCTCATCGAGGTCAGACAGACCTACAAACTCGGCCCCACTCCACAGGTGCGGCATAGACCTTAGAGAACGAGGGCTCCATCATTTCCATTTCAAAGAACTCCACGCTGTCATGCAGCTGTAGTCTAAACTCATACCTGTGAATGAAAGCCAGTGTTCACAGACGAACAGAGTGCGCATAATAATAAGCAATAGCAAACAGCTGGGGAAATGAGTCAGTAAAACTCTATTCATTTGGAAAGCCTTTTAAATATTTATTAGTCTCATTTGTTTATTTATCATCTAAAGGAAATGTTTTCCTCTTATAGACATAATTTGGCAAGGAATGGAATGGTAGATTTAAAGCACTTTTATTGGTGGAATCCTTTATGATGTTCTCTTTCTTATTCCAGCAGATTTTGACCCTAGCCTTGGCATGATGACTGGCATCGCTCCAATGAACCCCTTGATGCCCGGTCTTGGGATCGTGCCTCCACAGATTTCACAAGACATGCCAATTATGAAGGAAATCATCCACTGCAAAAGCTGCACACTCTTTCCGCCCAACCCCAGTGAGTCCTTTAGTGATCCATTACTGGGTAATTCTCACAATATCTCACATTTCTTAAAATACTTCTACATCATCAAAAAATGTTAAACCATGATGTGCAGAGTTTTAAAGTCTTGATGTCAAAATGTTCACACATTTTTAAAATTTTCTTTTTCTACAAGACCTTAACAATCTCATCACCTTAACATTGTAAAGAATGTCAATACCATATAATGTTTTGCTAAAAAGCTTGGTTATATTTAATATTTGGAACATAGTTAAATACTAATTGAAGTGCATTTTTAAGAAAATCATAAAGGTGGTAAGCTACCTGTTTTGGTATTAAAATCACTCACAGTATCAAACAAAGGATTAGAAATGTTTAACTAGATAAATAAAAAAATCGAATAGCCCTACCAGCTGTGTAAAGGGTTCTGGCAGATGTGTTACTTCAAACTTAATCAAGCTTTTAAGAACTGTCTCTCTGTTAAGATTGTTGTGAAGAATAAGAGGTCATTCAACCTTTTTGTAGTTTTATTATACTTAAGAATGTTTCGTTCATGTAAGAACATCTAGTACAATTCTTAATTTCAAGATTACAGTTCAACACATCATGCATTCAGACTTAACAAGACATGTTATGGTGATCAGATTTTCATCAGAGAATTCAGTAAAATACTAATATAATCCATTCAATTTATGATAATATGAGAGTATATTTATGTTTATTATGGCCATAATTAACAATTTTAGTTACCTTATGTATATGTTTAATATCTAAAATCATTAATGTCATGTTCTTTTCGAGACTTTAAGATTACATACATCGGTTATACAGATAAATTCCTTCTTCTTAGAAATGTGATCCCTATGGTTTTTGCAGTACCCATTTCATTGAACATACAGTAGTGTACTTGAATATGGTTTTTATAATGGTATTTACATCCAAGTCTTGTGAATACCATATCAAGCCACTTTGCAGGGAACTATCGAACCATCAGTGTTTCCCTTTCTCACTGTCATTTTGCACACTCCTGTTTGTGAATACATTATATCTCACTCCATTTAACATGTATGCAGCGATAAGCAGACTCTTTCCCCTCATGCATTTTAAATGATTTTATTGACTTGAGCAATCTGACCTGAAATGCTGACCAGATAAAAAGACGGCCAGCCGAAATGACTGATACAGGCAAGATGAAATAGCCAAGAGAAATCGTGCCTCCTGTATATTGGCTTTATATTATAATTCTCAAACCTGCATGGACTTCAAGCCGGGCATGTCACGTTGATAAGATCCAGATTTCATTTGAAAAGCCAGGCGCCACTCAGCCCCACAGACTCACGGACAATAGAAGCTCTGTGCTTTTATTTCAGCCAGAAGCCGTCAGCGGTCCTTTCATGTTTACCCACAGATCCCACCAGCTCAATAAGCTCATCCGCACGTCTCCCCGTCATGGAGAGAGAGGTCAAGCAGAAGATTATAACAAGAGGGGGATGTCCAGAGGGACTGGGGGGTGATCTTACTGTAATTGGACTGTTGACCTCTAAGGAGATTGAAGCATTCTGGCATGTAAAATATGTCACATAGCAGGATGAGGTCAGAGGAGACCACGATAGCCTAAGAGACTTTGTGTCCTTCAAACTGCTGATCATGCAGAACATGCACATCTGTAATGGCAGGTTAGCCACTCTCATAAGAGTATGGTCAGTACTACCTGAAGAGTGTCCCAATCTCCCTGTTGTAAAGAGAGTGACAGACTGACATGCCTGCTCCGGGCAGCCTAATGCTCAAACAAACCAAGTCAGACGTTGATTGATTGATAGCAGAGGACTAAAGATGCATTTAGAACAGCACAAGAGAACCAAGAAGCTCAGATGCCCTCAAGTCAAGGGTATTATGTAGAAAACAATATCCAGAAAAATAGAAAATTCCTGATGTTTCTCATCAAAAAAGAGAATTGTTGTTATATTTTAAATTAGTTGTAATATTAGTAAATGCATAACCTTACATAGACTAGCAATATAGTTTTTCATTTTCTAAAAAGTCTTAAAAAAGTCTTAAGTCTGAAAAGAAGAATAACAAGTATTATTATTATTATTAATATCATTTGTATGCATTGTGGCTGTGCAATTAATTGTAGTCTATTTTCAATATTCAATTTGGGCTTCCAACAATTATGAAAACGGATTAAATTTGCAGCATTAAGTTTTGCATTTTTTATTTATATAATTTATTTATAAATCATTCACTTGAATCTATGTATTCATATTTTTATATTATGTAATCAAAATTAGTTTTAAATATATTTGTTTTTGCCTTGAATATACTTACTAATACTTACTAATTTCCACTTTGATGCTTAATTGTATTAAAACATTACACTCTCAACACTGCGCAAAATAATCAGGATTATAGTTTTTGTTATAATCCAGCAGCCTTAATACTCTTAATATATAAAGTAATTGTTAACAAATTAATGCTATCATTTTTAAACCTTTATAGGTATTGTCATCATGCCTTGATTAAACATTAATATTAAAAAAAAAATTAAAGTTTTAAGACTTTTAACAAAAGTTAATGTTTATCAAAACATGCATCAACTTTTTATCTGTTTTTTATCTGAGAGTTTGCCAATAGTTTGAGCTTGACCTTCACCTTCAAAACCGGTTCCAGATTGCAAAGCATTGTGAATATTTTTTTCAGATCTCCTTTGGCTGCATGTTGTGTTTAAAGGTCAATTCAATTTTCACTTTACAAAAGGTTTCTCCCTAGCTCGAAAAATGTTTCGATTCTGATCGTCTGCAAAGCAACGGGACTTTCTTCAGCAGTTGGGCTTCGTCATCATTCACAGAGATCGATACTTCAATTGACAACAGAGGCAACTTGCTGTATATTGATCCTAGAATCCCAGCACAACAACATGAACCAAACTTCATCTTCAGTCTATTACCTTGTCGTGTTGAATGGTAATAAGTATGAGAAGTGTCAGAATAAACCTTATCATTTTTCTCCCATTGGTTTTACATTGAGATGTTGCGTAGATTGTAAAATTGTAGTTATAAATGACAAGATGAAAGAAAAAGAGTCATTGCTGTGCAGCGATGGATGCAGAGAAAGCTGTCTGATGAGATTTAGGCATATCCATGACAGTCACCTTTCATCTCATTCAGAGAGAACAGGCTATCATGCACATATCTGGCATTGGAATGAGACGCGTTTTTTTCCGCACCAGTCCACGCAGAAGTGGATTTAATAGCCGGTGACAGCTGTGCTCTCCTGACTACAGCATACAGTAATGCGAAGCAATCATTCACGGTTACTCCCACCACAGTTGCCAGAAGAAATTATGAAAGTCTTTTTCCCAATGGACTCTGATGGCTATTGCCATTTAACAGGAAATTTTACAAAATGAAGCCTCTCCACATCAACACCTGTTCTCTTATTTGTTTCAGGAACACTTCCAATACGTCCTTTCTGGTACCCTCTTTGCCAATTTCATTCACCCTTTTCTCTTCGCCTTCTCTCGTGGCCTTCAAGACAAAATCTGGTGGGAAAATATCATCATTTATACCATATGTCATATATCAGTGCTTTATAAAGGCCAGTGCCCATGGCTTTGATTGCTGCTGTATGAAAAACATATGGGCTTATTGCAGTCAGCGGCACCCCTGTTTTTTTTTTTTATTAGATTTGACCGATGGGGATATTTGAAACCTGCTTGTTTAATTCAACTCATGACTCAGAAGAGCACTGGAAAACCAAGCTTAAATCATTCTTCACCTCCCACTTAAACGATGAATATAGACAGCAGGCATTTATTCACATTTATTGGGACATAAATGTTTAACTGTTATAAACTGTATGTTTTTATTTATTTATTTATTTATTGTGTCCACAAATTATATGTTAAAATGTCCAATAAACTAATTGGTATTAAATATCTAAACTATTTTTTCCCTTCTGAAGACGTTGAAAATGAAGGGGCATTCTATGAAGCTGGGTACATCTTGCAGATTAAATTTATATTATTTATATATATATATATATATATATATATATGACTTATTTTAATATAAAGTTAATCTGTTAAATAGTCTAAAAAAAATTAATAGTTTAATTTTCTATATTACTGACTAACAGACTTGACAGAAACATAGTAGACATGTTTTGAGCATTTTGTGCCTATTATCAACACTAGAGCACATGATATATTCATAAATACATTTGAATCTACACATTTTTTTTATTATAATTACCCTTGTTGCAAAAATATCAAGAAACATTGTTGACAATAAATCCACTCTTGACGTGTTTGCTTGCTACCACAATCTGCAAATTAAATTGGATTGGGACCTATAGTGGGCAACAGAGTTGACAATCAGCTCTGCCCAGCCCAAGCTTGACTTTACTCCATCTCTGCATTATCATTAAAACCCTATTCCGCTAGACGGAGGCTTATAAATGATTATCGACCGTCCATCACTCACTGTTGTTCGAGAGCCTGGCTTTCTGAAGAACGAGAGAGAGAGAGAGAGAGAGAGAGAGAGAGAGAGAGAGAGAGAGAGAGAGAGAGAGAGAGAGAGAGAGAGAGAGAGAGAGAGAGAGAAAGAGAGAGAGAGAGAGAGAGAGAGAGAGCACGAGAGCACGAGAGAGGGAGGGAGGGAGAGAGAGAGATATGTACATTATCATCTGTTTTTTCTACAAATCCTGGAAACCTGTAGAAGGAATGAGAGGAAAGTGTTTGGTGCCGAATTGTACATATACCTGCCATAATCGGGCCGTGCTGCATATGCTGTCTGTCTCTATCTTCAGAACCCACAGTCTGCTCTGGCTGTGTGCCTGACAGTGACCTTCATACCATCCAAAAGCCGAGGGCATGTTTCATCACTTTAACCCTCTTGTTACTACCATATCTGCCACACTTCCCTTCACCACGGCCCATAAGGGCCTTTAAACTCAGTTAAACAAAGTATTGGATATGTCTCAAAAACAAATATCCGAAGCACCTAAATTACTTTAGAGCCTGGACATGAAATGTTTGTCAACTTTGGATTCAGTGCTAGTTTACATGTTGCCTATTTAATCTATTTTAATTATTTAAACGCCAGCAAAGTGTGTGTTTTTGAGCTTTCAAGGTATCTCTGATTGTCATCTGGATAGCTTTTGCTCAGTTTGGACATATTGTTGTTCACAAAAGGTTACAGTTAGGTTCCAATCCAAAATAATACCATCTCATAATAACTAAAAATAAAACATCAAAGTGTACAAACAATACATTATATATTGGTTTCCCGTGGAGAAATCCTCGTTTAAGATGCTTGTGAATACCACACGCCTCCCGTGGAGACACTGGCCTGCTTTCTTCTTTCAAAGGGGACAATTCACAGTATGAAGACGGCTGTCGAGCCTTGTGAAGACTTGCTTTCCAGAACTCTCATCTGCAGTCCCGCTTCCGACATCCCACTCGAGATAACAAAAAGCACAGGACTCTTTTACGCTCACAGTCAGGTTTATTGCGAAGTCGAGACTTGACGGAGCAACAAGCTTGTTAGGATCACCGGTTTACACTCCTTTGATCTGTCTGCTTATGTCTCAGTGTGAATGATGAAGGGTTTTGGTTGCTCTACATAATGCACAGATGTCTTCGGTGACGGGACGTTTGTCTCTTCCCTTGGATCCTCTGCCTAGAATGTTTCGCATCCTGGTTCTTTTCAGTCTCCCTGCATGCTTGTCATTGCCGCCGCGTGTTTGAAGATACACCTGCGGCAGTCTTCATTTTAGCTGATTAGCGTTAAGCTTGTTGACGACTGTCGCGTGGTTGAGCGCGCAGAGAGCTGGAGGTACGCTGCCCTCCTGCATCCACGTTCCTCCTGTGTCATCTTAACTCAGTTTCAAGAAACGCCAGAGACGACACGGGATATTTAGCTAGAGAGTCACCGAAAGTGCATTGGTTTGTGAAATAATAGTCTTTCGAATCACTGCCGTGTGGATGTCGCTTGTAGTTACCGGAAAAAGCTATCCAAAGCTATCTCAGATAATCCATCTCAGATCCCATCCAGCGTTGTGTGTAATTTCAGATCACCGTCTTGGGATGACAGTGTAAACAGGCTGACTTCCGACAGCATCCAGAGACTCCTGAAATTATATTCTTTGCTTTTCAAACCGTACTGTGAATATGAAAACAAAGAAGTGGATGTATCTGATTTAGAGGAGTTTAAAGAGGACGCTTTGTTGTGTTTAAACTGCCAGGAGACTATGAACGTCAAACTGGAATGTTTTATTTGCATTTGACGGAGTAAACATTTGCTCACCTGGGCCAGAAACCAAATGAAATAGTAAAACTGCTTTCCCTGTATGGGAAATATCATGCTGTTTCATGCATTATAACTGCTTTGGACTGTTAACATGTTGAGTTGTCACGTCCAACATGGTCTATCTATTAAAAATTTAGACACATGACGTAATATTTCTGTGCTCAAAACACTCCCACTGTACAGCAAACGCTTCGGAAAGTTTCTTTTAAATATGCAACCTATTAACCCCCATAAGGTTATGAGTTTATTTATTGGCCATTCGTCCAAAAAGTCCCGCTCATGCACCAATCAGAGAGCTCTGGATTCCATGAAAAGTGATTGTACGGAGGACGAGCTCTACAAACAGAGCTCTACATACAAACATACAAAGTAAATGTAAATTGAGGTTTATAATCCAAGGGATACTTTAAAACGAAATAAAATACAAAATGAATTATTTACAGATGATGAAAGGACACAAATGCTATGCAAGTGCATTATACATTTGAACATTTTGTTTTTTTACGTTGTTTTACCAAACCATATCTAACCTCAAGTTAAATATCTCATCACCTCATCACCTCTTGTGCACCAGAGTCCATGACTGACATCTGTTTTATCTTGGTCCAGATGGTCATATACTGTGTTTACCTCCACCAGCATGACAGCCACTGACAAACTACGAATTATTATATTCTTTTCCCCTGACAGGACCTGACAAACAGGTAAAGCTCATGATGAGCCGCTACAATAAACAGGAGTTGGTGTAATTGTGGTTATGATGGATGGTGAGGGTTACAGGGCATCTGTGGGCTCTATACACACTGGGTTATTTACAGTGACTGGCACAAAGCCAAACATACCTGCACTGCGTCTGTCTTTATGTGAACCCCCAGTCGGATGATCTGTCCCCCCTGAATCCTGCCAGGTGCTCCCTTCAGATGCTGTTGTTAATACGGTTGCTTCTGTCCTAGCGGCAAGCATTGTTGCAAAGCTTTCACATCTGACAGCTTTGTCTTCAGATTGTGCTCGATAGTCTTTACTTTTGGACTTGCATCATATCCTATCTAGAGTTGAAGTGGTTATCAAGTTAGACTTGAATCATAAAAATGATAAGAAGTAAAGATACAAATCATGTTGG
This sequence comes from Triplophysa yarkandensis, assembly GCA_033220385.1. Lineage (NCBI taxonomy): Eukaryota > Metazoa > Chordata > Actinopteri > Cypriniformes > Nemacheilidae > Triplophysa > Triplophysa yarkandensis. Next base: position 4,759,336 of record CM065667.1, on the reverse strand, counting down.
GGTTTTTTGTGAAAAGATCAATCTTTTTTCAAACTGTGCTGAAAAACGTCACATTTTTAAAAAGACTGTTTAAGATTTGGGCTGCTTTCCCATTTCACTATCATTTGGGGATCTGGACAATCTCACAATTTTCGCACACAAATCAAGATGTTTTACAGATTCTGATTATTGCAGCCTTTTCTGAAATGAGACTCAATTTCCTTGTGGATGGAGTCGGTGGATATAAATGTCACTAAGGCATTGTACAAACTCTGAAGACACTCCAGATTTTTTGACGTCCAAACTTTTGGAAGATTTTTGCACTTTTTACTATGATTTTCTTTACCCTGTAACTACATATTATCGGTAGGTAAATGTTACATAACGCACCCCCCATCCCTCCAAAAGGATTCCTTTTATTCACATTCATTCTGTGAAATACTGTGGGTTTAATGTGGTTTGTTGTCCAACATTTTTCAAAATATCTTCTGCAGTAGAAAGTCATGTTTTTTTAAAATAAGAAATAAATAAAGAACAAATTGAGCATTTATTTACCATATGTATATCATGTAAAAAGAAAGTGATTTTCCTTTTGATGGTACCATCTGTTTCAAATGCTGTCAATGCTCTCATTGATTAATCCTTTTGTATATGTGTTTTAGCTTGATCGATTTGAATTACCACATTTCATGTTTTAATGATCCACAAGTTGTTTCCCTGTCTTTTACATTATAATTGGACAATAAATCATTTTAATGTCACGGTCTTCTGTGATTGATTTTGCATGTTTCATTCTTTTATCCATCATACAGAGTCTATAATGAGCAGTGGCAGGCAGTGAAAAAAATCAATGTGAAGATATAACCCAATGTAGGAAATCTGTGGTAATTTAATCTTCTCGTGTGCTTCTGTTCTTCAAAGACCTCCCTCCTCCTGCCACCAGAGAGAGACCCCCGGGCTGTAAGACGGTGTTTGTGGGCGGTCTGCCGGAGAACGCTACAGAGCAGCTCATCGTGGAGGTGTTTGAACAGTGCGGAGGAATCATTGCAATCCGGAAAAGCAAAAAGAACTTCTGTCACATCCGCTTTGCTGAGGAGCAGACGGTGGATAAAGCCCTGTTCCTGTCAGGTACATACACACAACACCAACAGCTGTCAAATGCCAGCTTTAAAAATCAAATTCTGCCATCATTTATTCACCCTCATAGATTTTAAACTTGTATGGCTTCATTCCAAAAAATATATTAAGAAGAATGTCGTTTACCAACAACGTTATGATACAATAAACATAATTATAACACAAAAGGAGAAAAACAAAACCTTCATACCTTGCATCCGAGTCCCCGGCTGTGCAGCTGACAAGAATTTAACTTAACCTTTTATCTCATGGAAATGAGGCCTGCATGTCCACAAGTTCAAGAATGATTGATGTCGAATTAATTAGGTGGGTGGGGCTTTCACACATCACTTTCGCAGCTTTCGAGAGGGCCTGACAAAAGAGGTCAATGAGAAGACAAGCACCAATGCCTAGGAATGAATTTCCCCTTTCAAACAATGAATATCAATCAGGAAGCCATCCGGAAACCACCTTGAATCGGTCACATGACCTGACCTGTCAGAGATTAATCAGTCTTTGTACCTAAATACTCAGACGTACATCTCAGCCACGCAAAGCAAATTTAAAGTGCCGGCGCTCTAATAATGCCTTTTCTATTATTTCCGGCTTTATGAGTGTTACTCTCTCAGTTGAGATCAGACCAGTCCTCCGTATATCATGTGTCCCCGTGACAAAGCTCTGCAGGCCTTTCCATAAATAATGTCACACATTTTTAATGCAGAACACATCAAATAAAATATTTAGCGCCGTCTGGGGGACATAAAGCAGAAATGGAGAGGTGGAAGTAAAGCGTGAAGCTCTTTCTCTCATTTCTGTTGACACAGCCATCTGTGGGTATGCATTAGTTTTCAAAAACACTCTTCAGCTCTCGCTTTTGTGTGCAGGGCACACATCGAGTTCACCCGTCTTAATCAGGGAACACATCTGTCAAGATTCTTTTCTCATCAATTTCCTGTTTTGCTTTAGACATAAACCTTGATTGTTATTCAGACGTATTACGAGTTGGGATGATTTCCAGACGTAAGGGCTTTTCTGGGATTTCCATGTCTCAACAGGCGTGTCGATTAAGTGCAACATTTGGGGGGTTTTAGAGTTCACACGTGATAAACAGAAAGGCATGGTTTTCCTGAAGTCTGCCTACAAACAGTTTGGAAGTTATGAGTAAATACCAGAGAGAATGTGGCGTGTCACTCTGTCACGTATGAATCAACATTGCCATAAGATAAGTGTCTTATCATTTTAAACATGCATCGCTTTCTTTTTTTTTGCGAAGCAAAAAAGAAGATATTTTGAAGAATAGAAAGAAGATATTTTGAAGAATATTGGTAACCGAAAACCATTTTCCCCATTGACTTCCAATGACACAAAACGAATGTTCAATGGGGACTGATATTTTTCAAAATGTCATATTGTTGTCTTTCATCTTCCGCCTTTTTTTTATCTTTATGAGTTTTGTCCTGTCCTCTCTTCTTCTGTTCTCTTATGTCCTCTCCTCTCAACTGCTTTCTCATCCTCTGGTCTCTTCCAGGTTACAGAATCAGGCTGGGGTCAAGCACAGATAAAAAGGACACAGGTCGGTTGCATGTGGATTTTGCTCAGGCCAGAGATGACCTGTACGAGTGGGAGTGCAGACAGCGGATGATGGCTCGGGAAGAGAGGCACCGCCGCAGGATAGAGGAAGATCGTCTGCGCCCCCCCTCCCCACCTCCTATCGTTCATTACTCGGAGCATGAATGCAGCCAGCTAGGAGAGAAGCTGAAAGGTGGAATACATGTCATTCTTTTGCTGTTTGTTTTTGCGTGTGATGACTGTGTTGACTAACTATGTCTGCATACTATCTGTATAACTTCTCATGTAGTTTAATGCAAACCATCTGTTTGGGGACAAAGAGTAGGAGATAGAGTAGGAACTGTCTTCGTGATTTAATTAACCAGGACAGTTTAAAACCAGAACATTTTTTGGAACTAGTTATTTTTAAAACTTTCTTTGATAGACTTCATTTTTCCATAGGAAACCTTTGCAATAGTTTAAAATGATACATATGCACATGGTTTCATCTGCATTAATTCTGCATTCAATTTGGTATTTATAGTAATGTATTTGTGGAATTTGCTATGAACTCTATTGAACTGATTTTTAATCAATACTTGTTGTCTTTTGCACACATTGAGAATTATGACCCAATAGGCTTTAAATTTGTTTATTGATTTAGAGGGATTTCATATTCATGACACATTGATTCAGTCCAGAAAGACTTGATAGATTAGTAATGTGAATTATTTAAATGTATAGCAGTTTCCTAATACTCTGTTGTTTGTTTTTTTAAATAAGTCAAAGAAGTACATTTTCATCCTGACATCAGGAGATAACTGTGTGTGTGAGTGCAGAAGTGGGATTAGAGGAACAAGACCAAAATAATTGTTATTGTGTCTTTTACAACAGCAATCATTGTAGTACAAGCCGTAATATCTTTGTGCCATACAACATTGCTTCATCTGTTGCACTGTTAAAGCCAAAGATTGCGGCAAGCAGAACCCAGAGCTGCGTCTGTTTATTTCCTCTTCCTTTATAATTTAGTGGTTTTAAATAAACAATGGCAATAAAAAATCACGCTTCGCTGGAGGAGAATCCCTGTGGCATTCATTACAGTCATTTTCAGTTTATTTATTTGTGTTCTTTCCATTCGAAAGACAAAAGCCAAATCTTTGTAGTTCATAGCAATCAGCTCCTGCCAACACACATACACACATCTGAGTATCTCAGGACCGAAATCATTTTCAAAAATGAATGTCAAATTATATAGAAAGCAGACTTTATATTATTAGTTATGCTTGAGATGGTGTGATTGTTATATGACATTGATGTCCTTCCCTTTTCCGTCGTTCTCCTCCAAATGTCTTCTCTGCTAGTGTGCCGAGTCTCCTTTGGTCCAATAAACATGTTCCGCTGATAAGTTTTGACGCTGGAGGGTCCCAGATGAGAAGTGTTCCTCTCCAACATTGTACTCAGCTCCCTTCCCACCATCTGTTTCTACCCCATTGTTTCCGATTTTTCCAGACGACTCCAAATTTGCTGAAGCGGTCCGTGTCCTGTTGACCTGGGTGGAACGAGGGGAGGTGAACCGCAGAAATGCCAATAACTTTTATTCAATGATCCAGTCATCCAACAGCCACATTCGCAGACTGATGAACGAGAAGGCCGCCCATGAGAAGGAAATGGAAGAAGCTAAGGAGAAATTCAAGAACGCCCTTGCTGGGATTTTAGTGCAATGTGAGTGTTCCTTTTGAGACGATTTTGGTTCTTTTTTGAGATTTTTTTTAGAAGAATTTTTGCACATGCTTACAGGCAATAAACATAAAAAAATGCTGTCCTTGTTAACAGATCATGTTCATACAGATGTACTATAGATTCTTTTACAATCAGAAATAATGGCAGCATTCAGCAAATGATGCTGTCAGTTATTGCATGATTACACTTCATCTTGATTGGATGACCGATTCAAGCAGTGCTTTGTGCTTGATTGATTCAGTGCCCAGAGAAACTGATCTACCACACACACTCATTTAGAGTTTCCTTTATGTGTGAATATCCGATTAAAGTTTCTAGAGAATTGTGGGCGTTAAACTTTAACAAAAAAAATCAGTAATGATTCCACTCTCACTATTTTCATTTGAACAATATTGTCATCTTGAAAGGTCACATAACTGAAGATCGTACTTTAAAATGCAATGCTAGAATCCAAAACTTGAATGTCATAAATATGTATCTGTTGATGAAAGTTTAATCAAATATATGTGTGCTACTGAAGATGAAAACAACAGTTATTCTGAAATATATTATATAAATACAATATAATATATATAATTTAGAAAGCTCAACTTTTGAATGGTGCATAGTGGAGTGTCACTGAGAGTGTGAGAAGTTTACTAGCAGAAACACTTTTAACACGGTGTCATCAGTAAAAGTCTTCCATTAGTTTTAGTTGTGTAATGCTTTGATGTGAGATCACTGTGGACTGAAGGTAAGTCCTGCAGACATGTCCCCTTACCTGAATGCAGAAGCAGGTAGAGTATTTAAATTACATTACTGCACGTGACAGGCCCGTCATATTTAATATATGAAAAGTGTGTAGAAGAGAAACCATTGTTAAGATTTCTTAACTACTTAGACTCTGGACAGCACACCTGATGACGCTTCATAGAGTAAAAGTAAGTAACCACAAACAGTAACTAGATTTAAGTGATTGACTGATGTTTGTTATTAGTTATTAGTTCCAATAAACACTTTTAATAACATGCACATACCCTTTAGACACACAAGGCAGGTGCAGAAAACAGTGAAAGCCTGTATATATATTGCATTACTGAGATAATCATAATGACTTATAATTAAATTAAAATAATACAAATTTATAAAAAATAAATGTGAATCAAATTTAATTTGAGGTTATCTGTGACATATAGCATTTCAATGAAACATATAATATACAGTCTGATAATGATCACAAATAGATTTCTTGTTTGTATCAGCCTCAAAAAAAAAAAAATCTGATAAATGGATGCACACAGTTTTAGTTCAAATGATGTGAGAAGAGTGATATGAAATTAGCACTGAACTGCAGCTATGTGGGTCGGCAGTCAATTATACCATTTAGCAGGCACTGTGGGCAATTTTTACTTACGTTGCCAGATCCGTGATCTTCCTGTGGAATTGAGCTACACTTAAACTGGAGCCGTAGGTTGTGTTTTATTCTGCAGCCTAAAAGGGAATAGATTTTTGTTCACTAGATGAAATTAATGTCTTTATGATAACCAGGTTTGTTGTGATTTTCAATTAAAGTACAATTCAAGGCGTTAGAGACACCTGGAAGATATATTAGGTATAAGGTATACTTAGTTTTGGGTTGGGGTCAGTGGGTTGGTTACGGTCAATTGATATGAAATTGAAATGATAATAGATCTGGCAACCCTTCATTTGACCAATTAGAAGTATTTCAGGGAGCTGGGTGATAACATATAATTATTGCCATTAAAATATATTGACTGCTTAAAAAAGTTACAGTATGTATAGGTAAGTGTAATACTTTCAAATACACAGACTACACAATCTAATGGAACTGTTTAAGAATGAATGCAACACATTGCATTATATAGACAGGCTTTGTTGAATGTGCTACACCTCTTTGACAGACAGGCGCTCATTACTTTTACTGTAATTGATATTATTGGATGTCTGTAAGTTGTATTAAACATGTGATAAATCTATATGATTTCAATGAAATGGTAAGTCTCTCTCAACCTCTCTCAAGACTTTTCCAGGTATCCCCCTCACCGTCAGCTCTATAGATTACACACAGATTGATTTCTGTCATGTCAAGTCTTTAGCTGCACCCATCCCGGGTCATGCAGAGATGGAAACCCCTGAAGGGCATACACATGCATATTTACCAATACATCTCCTCTCGCGTGGCGGTTAAAGTCACTGTGTTTTGTTGTTTTGAAGTGACAAAACATCGCCTTCCTGAGATACGAGCTTCACCTGCCAGAATGTGTCTGTTCTGTTTGTTTCTTCACAAACCTGTCAGGTTATTCTAATGGGTTCAGAAACTGCGCCCGAAAATACGTGACGATACCGATTTGTTACCGAGCTCAGTCAGGCTGTCAGTCAAAGTTATCTTGCATCAGCAAAAATACCTTACTGCTTTCACAAATGTTTCATCAGAAAGGTTACATCGCCTTAGAATGACCTTCTGCTAACTTCCCCAGGTATTTAACACCCTGCACCCTTTTATCTGCAGGCACCAGACAGTAGCCTTTGGCACATTTCTGTCAAGAATGCCAATAAATATCTGGCACTATAGTAATGTCAGGGTTGTGGTGATGGCACATGCGTGTGGCAGGACAGTGTAGGAGAGAAAGCTTTGTGACAGTACAGAATCCGTCTTATCTAAGTAGACAGAACTCACAGCAAAATCAAGAATGAAAGAGAAGATACAGAGAAAAACTTGCTCCACAGGAGGAAGACCTGCAGACTGTTGCAGTGGTGGGTGGGATGTGGTGATGTGGGAACTCTGGGGATCTTGTGTACACTATTTGATAGATATATTTTGTATACCCTGGAAAAAAGTCAACATTTACTAATCTGGCTTGTTTTATATTGTGCTTAAGGAAAATATGCACAATCAATTTGGATATTGTATAAATTTAAATCAACAGCTGTGTTCCACTTTACCTACATGTATAACTTACACATACACAACTCTCGGTTTAAAACTGACCAACATTATTTAAGGAATGATAAAATGTAGCCCCTTATCTGCCTTGTTTACTCAAAACTTTTGGTTTTTGGTAAATGTTAAGAATCATTTTTTCCTTAAGTAGCGATATCAATATAGAAGTTAGAAATGTAGAAAAATATCAGAAAAACACTCTGTTAAAGTATGACTTTTTAGTGACATTTATCCAAGAAACGCAACATTTAAAATAAATCTTTCAAAATAATGAAGGTCTTAATATTATCATCTTGTGCTCCAATACAAAATATCAAGATGTATTTACCTGACAAGCAAAATGACATGGTGTTTTAGAACTTGTTTTTCTGTAAAGAATTATGAAAAATTGTTTAATCATTAAACAGAAAAAATATCTGTCATTATGGTAAGAAAAAATATTTATTTTAATTTGATGAATAAATGTCACACTATTGTAAAGTTCATTTTTCTTATTCAATGGAAGATATTTGAGTTTGTTATACGCATAAACCTACTTAATATTTATATGTATTTGACTTTGTAAAACCAATCCAAACATCTTAAGTTTAGTTTAGTTTTTCAAGTAAATGTTTCTTGATCTTCACATTTTTGGGCTTGAATGTTGCTCAAAAATATTCCTTTAAACTTTCAGATTATTTTGTGAAATTAAGCTTGCTATATTTACACACACAGATCCAAATTTAATCTTTTGTAGGGCCAAATTATTATATTTACTAATTCTGTTTAACAAACTCATGTCCTGAACCGTTCCATAACAGTGTTGCTTATCTGTACACATAAACACACACGATGCGTTTGGTGCAGACAGATGTTTAGCAGCCTTCCTCACTCCCCAGGATATATTAACCCATTCTGGTAAAAAGAAGTGGAAGGAATTGGGATCTTTGAGTTATTCTGCAAAGTTCCAGGACTGCACTGTTAGTAATGATGTCATATATCCATCAAGCTGTTGGCACCATATGTTTTTGTCTCTTTAGTCTCGCTATTACATTACTTAAACTGATGGATGCTTTGATGTCATTTACCAGACACCAGGACCATTCGATTAGAATACACAGATGCTTTGTCTAGGATTTATGATGTGTAACACATCATTTCATGTCTTTGAACTGTAATTCTCTAGAAAAATCTAGTTAGGGGACCAGCTAGTTAAGAGGCCTGACAATTTCTCAGTTACAGATGTAGACAGATTCAGAGGATTAGAGTCACAGTAGTGCACTATAGTGAAGAGTCTAGAGGACACTAGAGATCTTTACATATCTACTTGGATCTGACTACCCCAGATTTGAGACCCTGAGCACATTTAAAGTGATGCTTCACCCAACACTGCAAATTTTGTTATCATTTTTTCACTCCCTTGTCATTTCAAACTTGAATGACTTCTTTTGCAGAACACAAAAGACGATGTTTTAAAAAGGGTTTAGAACTAACACCCATTGACTTGCATTGGTTTTGTGTCTAATGTGTACCACTGCTTTCAGCCAACAACTTTCTTTCAAATATCTTCTTTTGTGTTTTGCACAAATTTAAATTTACATTTATTCAGTTGGCAGATTCTTTTATCCAAAGCGAATTACAGTATTATGCAGTAGTCAACCATCACTGATGGTGGGGTGAAGTGTCTTGCTCAAGGGCACTTCAATTATTGTCTGCTCGGTCTGGGATTCAAACCTGCAACCTTTTGCTTACAACTCCAACTCTCTAACCACCAAAACACGACTGTTCCCAGTGATGAAATAAGCGATGACGGATAAAAATAGATAAATGAATGTGCTTTAATGGAAAAGAACTGAACTGAACTACATATTATGAACTAAGTGCAAAGATATAGAACAAATCGTTGTAGTCTCACACACTGAAAACAGAAAGTTGTTCACCAGAGATGATTTAAATAATGTTGCAATCAACAGTACTATAGCTTGTTTATCCACTATTTTTGCTATGAGTATTTTTTGAAAGTCCGAAAGTATAAATAAGAAGTGACTTGTGTCAAAACCCTAAGAAGAAATCTTTTGAGAGATAATTGAATAAATATAAATATTTCAAATTAACATTGCCCCTTACGTTGTCCATAAGATAGAATGCTATGCATTCTGGGAATGCGTTCTAGGCATAGCCACCTTTTTAACAGTCTTTTCTTCAGGAGTATAGCCATAATGCTTTAAAATGCTGTCAGATATTAAAATGCTGCTTTATTTAGTTCTTTGTTTTCTTTGTTTCTTCCATTCTCACAGGAAAATAGTTCAAGGTACCAATAACATGACAAACACTCCACTTCTCAAAAATACTACCCCCACTGTATACACATGACTGATTCTGGGTGGTAAGCTATAAAAAGTTTACATAAAAGAGACATCCGCTTTAGTTAATAGGCAGTAAAAGTAATGAGCTCAGTCTGTCGTAGATGAAACATTCGTCCCATTAGACTTTCACAACACATGTGCTTTTAAAATGAAGAAGGTCCTTCAACTTTCCGGTCAGTGGAGTCCATGAAGGTGAGACACATAACATTGAAAGTCGGACGCAAAGAATTCATTCTCATGTTTAAGCTGATGATTTATCAAAAGAGACCCAAGTGAGATCCTACAGTACACAAGTGACTGTATAGAGGGGGGGTAGGGGAAAAAACATCACTTCCTTCCAAGCTGACACAAATTTTTTCACTGCTCTGCACCTTCCCAATCGCCCCTCTCTCTCTTTCTTTCTTTGGACGCCCATACTGGCCCCTGCATCCCCTGCCACAGTTGAGCAGATTGTGTCTGTATTCCACGCTTCTTCCAAACAAAAGGCATGGGACCATTTCTCCAAAGCCCAGCGCAAGAACCTGGACATGTGGCGGAAGCAAGCCGAGGTGGGTGTTTTCAGTTCTTACAGTGAATATGTTCATGCTTCACCAAATAATGTTAGCGTAAAAGATTTATACTGTTCATTGTTCCCGCAAGGCCTTCCATTTACCTTCATTGTCAATGTGCGTCATGTTAAGTAAAATGTTAATTATAGGTGAGGATAATAGTATAAATGCTCAGCTCTCAGTTTAAACCTCTATCTGCCTGAGATTTCCGCGCTTCACAGCCAACCGGCAGGTAACAATAAATCTTTCCTGCACGAAATTCTAGAACACAGAAAGGTTAATATGTGTGACCTTTAAATAGCAGTTCACCTGAAAGTGAAAATTGCCTATAATTTACCAGTTCTTCCATTTTTTCACATGAACACAAACACTGGAATAAAATATGGTGAAATGTCAAGAATTTTAGATGTTATAGATTTTTAAGTTTGATCAATAGTTGCCAAAAGGGCTTGACATTAACTTTAGCTCACCAGCCTCAGGGGCTACTGGTTTCCAAAGTTACTGGCCACTTAGCATTTTCACTTGCCAAAATGTTGTTATTGGGAAAGTAAGTTTGACATGATTAAAGTTAACTCTGTCATGATAAAATCACTTGATTTAGATTTGTTTGATTTGATTTTGCTATTATTAAAAACCTTTTTACATGCATACTTTACTGACACTAACAGCGAAACTCTTCAATCTATTTGATTAATCTAACGTATGAGGACTTGTGTTTTTCGTTACATCCATACATGTCAACATTTGGCTACCAAAATACAGAAGAGCTGCAATCATATTTACAAGGGGGTTCACTCTGTTGCAAAACGCAATCTCGTAGCTGTAGTATCACTGGAGAGAAAAGAACTAAACAGAATGTTGGCAGAGGATCTGTTAATAGGTACCTAAAGAGCGCATTGCGATAACACAGACCAGGTTCAGAGAGTACTCATAGGATTTGTAGTTTTATTGTGTTGCATTGTGAATTGTTTACTATAAAACCACTATTAAGTAAATTGTTAGTTGAAGTGCTTGACATTCCATCCACACAATAAACATACCCGAATTTTGCAGATTTTAATGTCAAGCACTAGCTGTTATGATTGTTTGACCTATGAAAACCAGTAGGTTCCGAAATTATAAGCACATGTTAATTTACATTTTTGATAAAAAGAAAGCAAATGTGCAAATGTACTTACTGTTTATAGAAGCTAGATACTAATTAATGATATTTCATAACTTGGCTGTTGAAGTGATCATTAGGTAAGTTTTATAGATCTCCTTATTCCTAATACACGTTGACTAGTCTGAATTTAATTAATGCTTTGATTCTCATTGCTAGCTATATTAAGACATATTTTTACCTGGATCAGGTTGCTCATGTTATTTGATTTAATACATAGAAAACTCATCTGTCTGTGTAGCTACAGGGATGTGGTCTATATAGGGTTTGATCATGCTTGCTGTAACATATTTTTCTCCATATGTGTTATAGGCCAAGCTTTATGATAATTCACAATTAGTTACAGTCATTAGGTTTAGATCAATTTGTATAAGATTCCCAAATTTTGTGTTGTTCCGACTAAATTCAATATAGTCCTGCTTCACTTACATGTGATATACTAAATTATGAAAATGAAATGAATTTTGAATATCATGTTGACTTAAAGCCATTGGAACAGTTAAAAGATACAGGTAAATGCGGATTGACACTCATCATTGGTTAAGGTAGGTGTTTTAAATATAAATTGCTTCATATTCCCTATAAATCCTTTTCTATCTGAAAGTTATATTATGATTATTAAAGCTAATTTTGTTTTCTAGTGACCATGCAGAAAGGAACATATATTATCTTTATATTATCAGATTAAGTGGTCATGGTCATCCCCTTTTTGGTCGTTGCGAAGCACATCGAAGGGAAGGTTCACTTAAAAATAAAAAATCTGTCATAAATTACTCTAGTCGTTCCAAAGTTGTTTGGTTGAACATGGAGAAATATATTTAGCAAATTAATGTACCCTAGTAGTTCTTAGACCCCAATGTCTCCTATAGTTGGAAAAATGGCAGTCAGAATAAACCCATAACTTCTTGTTGTCCCATAATTTAAAAAATTAATCTCATTTTGTGTTTAACCAAATAAATAAATTATTTAAACCATGATCAATAGTAGGTCAACGGGATTCAAAAGTTGTATGTTTACAAGCATTCTTACAAATATCTATCTTTGTGTCATCAGAACAGAGGGGTATATTCAGATTTGAAACAACTCAAAGGTAAGTATATGAGGACAGAATTTTTATTTTTGGGTAAACAATCCCTTCAAAGCAATTTGCAATTACAGTCCATCAGTGTTTTGTTACTTTTTTTAACTAGGCCAATAACTTCACAAAAACCCTGGTTGTAAAATAATAGTTGTCATTTTATTAGCTTTGTCCTCAAATGAATCGGTTACATATAGAGTTCCATTAGCACTTACCCTGTTCCTCAGCCGTGAAAGAGCTTATTAATGGTGCCGTAATTGCCTCTTTATTGAGCGCTCCATTTTATTGAGCTTCCCTCAATTCCCACCAATTCTCCCGTCTGAATCCAGGGATGAGTAAATGAAATAGCAACCCTAACCAGACTGAATCAGTTCACGAATTTCACTTCCTTGGTTCAGTCGCGCATTTCCCCCTTTAGCTTTTTGTTCAGGGTGCATGCCTTATAAGTTGAATACATTTACCCTCAGATATGATTCTCTTGACTCCTGGGTGGTGCAGCGTTTCTATGGCTGTGACAGGAAGCCTCTCTGTGCTTTCACAGAGGCATGAAACCTCACTTGAGAGGAGAAGAGAGTTAGAGACTTCTCTCGACTATTACATTGTGTATTGGGAAGAATCAGCCTTCAGAGTCCTGAAGGTTTCACAATGCGGCCTCACTTTCATTATTCAAATCTAACATTTGATCTGTTTGATCATTTGAGTTTTAACCTTTATCGCCGTTGCGTCGGACCTGAACGTGGTTAGTCGAGTGTGAGATCGGCACAAGGTGACAGTAAGTGATAGGTAGCGGGTATCACTCGATTTAAAAGCTGTTTACTCTGCCTCACTTACCCTTGGAGCTTTTCGGACCTTCTCTCATAAATCTGACGGTAGGATGCTGCGCTCGAGCGCTTGACCCATAGCCACGCTCGGCTTAGTGGAATTTAGAGGATTTTCATCTTCATTCTTATGACTCGGCTGCAAGTTTAGCCAACCATTTCTCGAGTAAACAAAGCTTTGGTAAGTGGTGCTTTTGACATATCCACTCGGTAAAGTCTCATCCGTTTGGGACGCAAGACTGGTTGTTATTCCAGAACGGTCCACCCGGTTGCCAAGACGACCTGAATTCAATCACAGTTCATTTACACCGCGGGAGCGAGGCTTCCTCTGTTAAAGATGGAGGAGAAGCAGAACTCTAGGCAACTTGAATGATGCCGTTTACCTTTTTGTGCTCGCCGGTATCTCTCTCCTCATTGGCCAGATGGGCCTGTTTGCATGTGCGCTACCTGTTCGACCTCTTTAATTCTCAGCTAGATTGTTGGTTGTTGCGCTTGACAGATGGTAATGTTTACGCTGGTCTTTTTGTTTGTTGTCGGGGAGTTTGTCTTTCTCCCTGTGGCCGTCGTGTTGTGTTTGTGCACACTGCAATCCCTCTGCTGCGCGCTTGCCTCATTAGCCGGATAGATCCCCCTTCAGGACCACCAACGGTGCAGCGCCCGTGCCCAGACATCTGCTTCACGTGCCCCTGCACATATTTGCAAGGCTGTGCAATTATATTTTCCGATTAACAGTCTTTATGAAATGTTTGTTCACCGATTATGTGCGTCAAAGAGATAACCCATCAAATGAAAAGCAGGGACACCCATGGCACTTGAGGGATTTTTTTGTGCGAAGTAAGTTGGTATCACGTGTTTAAATATTCTGTTCTTCTCATTCGCAGGAGATCCGAAACATCCACAACGAAGAGCTGATGGGGATCCGGAGAGAGGAGGAAATGGAGATGTCCGATGATGACATGGAAGATGCTCCTGATAGCAAGGACTCTGATGATTCAGGTACACCTCCTTTAAGATTGTGGGACCCCAAATGTGCAAGATGGGAATCTTTCCTAAAGCAGTTATTTCTCTTTCTTTTAAAGAGGCTTTTCTGTTCTCTCTCAGATTCAATCGTGATTTGTCAGTTTTATGAGAAAGTCTTTTCTCTGCTGGATCTCATTGTGCTTTGAATTTTTCAGGGAAAAAGGCAATAACCAGCTGATTTTTGATATATATAAATGAAGAGAATTCCGAAATTCACCTTTAAGAACGGCTCTGACTGCTTAATGACCCATGTCACAGTACGTCTGCTTAAGAATGAGTAATTGGCACTCTTGTCAGGTTTTTTTCAATAAACATTCTCTTCAGAATTAATGAGGCTCGTCGAATATCCCGGTCCCTGCGAGACCTTTGAACACTTTCATCAGACCACTTTACATTTTTTATGTTAAGAGAAAACAATTTACCTACAAATTGTCCATAATGCAGCTCTTTTTAAGAGCAAGTTACTAAAGCTCAGAGTAAAGTCATTAGTCATATGATCAATTTAGATTTGACAGATTGGAAAAGAAGTAGAGAATATGTGCATTTAAGGCAAGATAGGTCAATCAGTGGTCATGTTTTTAACAACCCCGGCAGATATTTCCTGTCAGGCCATACATCTCCCAATTACCATCCAGCTAACTGTCAGACCTTTGGCTCTTTAAACTGTAAGATGGGACTTCCTTTTCTACTCTATTGTAGTTGGCAGTGAAATACCTCTATAATTATTTGGGGCTTTTTGACAAGAAAAAGTTGACATGCTTTTTTAGTAAAAAAGTTTTGTGTTGATATAACAACAGCTGCAACAGTAGCCATCTACTCTTTACCGGCACCATCTCAATGGCTTGATCTGAAAGTTTAGGCCCTCTGATATACAATTTCTCGCTAGAAAAGCAATCAAAAGTTATTGAAAATGAAAATTACACATACATGTTGTTATGGACTACTTGTCATTGGTTAGCTGTGTTTTTTCTACATGAAAATACATTCTTAAATGCAAAAGAGACAGAAAACAAATAATTTTATCATATATTTTTACATTTTATTATTTACATATTTATTTATTGATTTTTTACGATTTATTGAATTAAATTGTCAGAGAATTTTGAGTTCAGTATAATGTCAGTATCGGAAAAGACATTCACAATGCAACAGTTCCACAAAGATTGCATGCACATATATATTCTGACCTACTTGTACTATTTTAGTTTTGTGGTACAACATTGGATCTCATACACTCTTGTACACTTGTACATCACATTATATTAATCTGTTGGTCATAGTTCACCAAACTTGACCTTCACAGCAGTGTTTTCTGTCCACCACATTCCCAATTGTACTAATGAAAGAGTTTAATGTACCAACAAAACAAAAAAGCCATTTTGACCCTGCAAAAGATAACATGACAGCTTTTTCGTTTATTATTCGCTCAAATAAAAAAAAATTCTGCTACTGTCGAGATTCTAATCTGTAGTTCCAGCCACTAGGCTCATGTGTGCATACCGACAGGTCCAACACTAACATGTACTTTTCTAGCGGCAGTTCACATGAGGGAGCGGATGCACACCAATGAAATCAAATCATTGTCAGCGCTTGATTCTCTCACCGGGGAAACATGTCATTTCTGTATTACTATTCTTATAAGCCCCTGTGGTTTCCTGAATGTGTTGGTACAGATCTGGGCGAGCCCCTGCCAGCTGCTCTTCCAGCACATTTCAGGTTCAGCTTGTCACAAAGGTGCTATTAGACAACCTAGACCTTGACCGCTCACCAGAGAGAATTATGGGATAGTGTAAAATGATCACAGCAGTGTGTCACAGTTGTCTTTTGACACCCTCAGCTATCAAAACATCCTGGCACACCCTGAAGTTTTGAAGTAAATTGAAGTCTAAGTTCACTATCTGCCCTTCGAGTGTGGCTCCCAACGTAACTATCAGAGATTCTCAGGTGTGAGAGATGCACATTAACATGCAAATGTATGCAAACGACATGATACATTTACCAGGTTTGACGCAAGCGTCTTCTCATTTGTGACCCTGTTTATTACAAAACAATGATAACCATCGCTGTCAGTGGCTGGTCAGATATCATGGAAAGTGAGATTGGAAAGGGTCGGCGATCCACTCATTTAAGGAGTTCATTCTAAAACATTCCCTTGTTATTAAAACAAAAAATGTTCTGGAAGGTAAGCAGCCTTTATAAAGAAAGGAATGACTTTTGGTCATATTTACTGTTCTTACAATCATTTGGATACCTGCAGATCTGCAGATCTACTTATAAATTTGTTTTTTTGGCTGACTTAAAACTAATGTGCAGTACACAGTTTTCAGTGCAGTGCAAACGGTTCTGGTTACAAGACCAAGTCTTCAACCATCAGACCACAACTGACCCTCCATCTGACATCTCTATCCTCAGTGAAGCCCATTCTGTTAGCTTTCGCTCCCTTGAGTTAATCAATTATAACGGCCAAGTGTCCGCTGACAATAGATACAGTAAAGTGTGCGAATAGGGGCTGTCAACATCGCCGTGCAGCACAGGTCGATAGAGTTACCTGCCATGTTGTGGAAGGTGAACCGGACAGTCTCTCAGGGCAGCGTCTTGATAAGATGAGCCAATCAATGAAAGTGGCTCCCTCACTCTCTAGTGTCAAATAAGTTTTTCATAATTTTCTCAGTTTTGCTGCATACTGCAGGCAGTTGTGTGCTATACTAATACCTCACCACAATGCACTTGAGACTTGAGTACTTGACATTTGCATGCTGTTGTATTTACAATAATTTTATTAACCCAAAGTTGCATTGAGGCCTTATTAAAGTAATAGATTACCTGAAATAACCCAAAAACCCAAAATAAGATATTTTTAAGAATTTTGTGTCTTGTACAATATTTATATATATATATATATATATATATATATATATATATATATTATATATATTATGAGTATTGTATATTGAATAAAACTTTACTCTGCTTGTCCGAAAAAAGTGTGCTTAAGCAGTAAATGGATAACATTTTTAGGAAAGCGTTTAAATTTACATTCCATTGGCAAACTAATTATTTATTTTATTTTCAAGTAGCTCCCTGGGCCTTTCATATATTGAGTAATGCATAAAAACATTTTTTAACCTGTGAAAGCTAAGCCTAATTGGTTAAATGTAAATCTTTGTTTTTTGGCAGATAAATATGTAAAATTTTGATGTCTTGGAAACTCTGAGTAACATCAGAAATCGTAATGTTGGCAGGTCCAAAATGGAAAACGTGTCAATGTGTCTGGAGCTGTCAAGTGGGGCTTTAACTTTTATTTTATTTAGCTTTTATTTTTTTAAAGTATTCTTACCACCATTAAAATAATAAACAGAGTCATAAGGCACAGGAAATGTTTTTTATGATGTAAACAGTCTAGGTAGACTGCTTACAAAATTTTGGAACCAAGTTTATATTTCACCAAAATGAGCCATGAGGTGATGGGTTTTCATGCAGCCTTCCAATATTCAACTCTTATCTTCAGCCCACGTCACTCAGCCAGCCATCCTTCTCTTCTTCAGCACTAAATTACCAAAAATACTTTATCAGATGTCCATGCAGACACCCAGTCGTGCCTCTCCCCCCTGCCCACTCTGAGACGGACACGGCTCTCAGCATAATCCTGTTATCTTCTCCCGCTAGACCTGAAGCAGAGGTGGCGACTCTGATCATCCGGTGGTTAAGAGCCGGCTGAATGAAGGAATGTCCCTGTGTGACGAACCCTTTTACGGCCATTTTAATTACAGGCGTTTGATAACAATGCCCATGGTACATTAATTCAAGCATTAAGTAATACAGTGTCTCTGCATTTATTCCTCTCTAATTATCCTCTGAAAGCACAACTAATTCAGTGACAGCACTGAGGGCCCTTTTATCTCTGTCCATCAAGGCATTTCTGAGCTCAGCTTTTGAGAAATGCTATTTGCTTCTCTATATGCCGTCTGCTTTCACCCTTTACAGGCCTGAACGGCACCACACTTTATACTTCCCTTGACACAAGCTGTATAGTTTTATAAAGAGCCTTTAGCATCCAGGACTATTGCGGATTCTTCATGCTATCTTCCTGTCAAAAATACTCGTAATTGTTGAATATGTGACTCAAAAGCAGCTGCCTGACTGTGTCTTATTACCCGGCACACGGCCCCTCATTATGCCCGCCTCGTTCTCATTTTCTTCTCCGAGCATCCTCTCCCGTACACACTTTTCCTTTCCTTTCTGTTCTGTTATTGTTTTTCACCTCTGCCTCCTTCAATCATGCATCTCTGTCTGCTTATTTCCCTTTCCCGATTGTCATTTTTCATCTCTCCCTCCCTCTTCAGGACCGCTGGCTCAGGTGGAGGCTTTGAAAGAAGAGAACGACAGTCTGCGGTGTCAGCTGGACGCCTACAGGAATGAGGTGGAGCTGTTGAAACAGGAGCAGGGTAAAGCGCAGCCCCAGCGCAGTGAGGAAGACACCACCCGCCAGCAGCAGCTCAGCTTCCTGCAGCAAGCCCTGCAGGGCATGCAGAAGGTAGACACACGCCAAACATCACAGGCACTCACTTGTGCCACGCTAGTTAAAGATCTTGGTCGGTAACCGAAAAGGTGTTGGTTTATAACCAGCGTGGTGCCATTTGTAAACAGTCACTCATCTAGCGTATGCTCGCAGTCTTGGGCACCTGCTGTTTGCCAACTCGCAGAACGTGGCGTGTTTTGCCTGAGAGTTATGTCGAGTGGATTAACAACGGGTCATCAATCACACAATAGTAAACATGAAAGGCGTAAAGCGCAGAATGAACATTTCGTCAGCCCACATAGGCACCCGTTGAAAATTGATTCCTGATGTCTCCCACCCATCAAGCACTTTCATCCACTTTATCAAATGTTAGTTTATCAGCCCTGGTGCAGTGTAACTACTTTTAGAACAATCTCCTGTAGCTAGCTTCTGTTTTGCATTGTCAGAGCTCATAGTTTGCACCTGAAAGAAATTGTTTTCATGAACATGCCATGCATCCATGCAATAAGCTTACATATGAAAAATTAAAATCTGAATAAACATCCCGGTGTGCCGTGTGTAGACATTTTGGAACTCTAGCTCGAAATGGAAAGGAAATCTAGGTTTAAAGAACTTGACATCCTGTAGTGACAACTTTACTCTTGCCTGCATGCAGATTTTCCAATATCCATTTCCCCATATAGACATAGCAAATACATTACAAGTATAGAATCTATGGCAGCTCATCATGTATCACTGTTCCAGCTGGTATTTACAAAAATAACACTGAGAAGATACATTGTGATACCTACAATATCACCTGAATGTACTTCAGGGCTCAGAACATCATTACCACCTTGAAAAATAGACATGTATAATAATACAAAATGCCACAGGGCTGTGATGAATATGTTATCTTTCTCACTTCTTCTGAGTTTGCACTTCTGTTAATGTATGTGAGGACGAATGCTCCATTGGTTGAGTACTATTTAACTTTAAAAGGACGCACACTTCTGTGTGCCTGCGTGTACATAAGTCTTTTTGCCAAAACCAACAAGCATGCCTTTTCAATAAACCGAAGTCTATAGAAGTGTATTTAGCTGACAATTCAAAAATTCCTAGCATCACCAGTGCATTAAGGTCACATTTTCAAGTGCATACAGAGATTCTGTCTCATGTATTGCCTTTGAGATTGAGAGTAAGAAGATCTGTAGCCTTTCCTTAGATGTGAAAAATCTGCCGTCCGTTTCTCAGGCGAGGTTTTTGTTGTTAAAAATTTGTGGGCTTATATTAGTAATTAGATTTTTGACTCGGGTTGTCAACATTATTGCATTCAATTTATTTTTCTTAGATAAATGCATTAACATATTCAGTGTTTATCAATATTTAACTCTTTCACCCTCATAGACTCGTGGTTGAATCCAATTTTGCATTATCAAATCTAGAAGTTGGGGAACACAGACTAAAAATTGTATCCCTGTCATCAGTTTTCCATTTATGCATTTGCATTCATAATGAGGTCTGGATTCCTCTTATGAAAACCTACCCCTCAAGTAGAAGAGAAAGTAGATTATGTCTGAATTCAAGCAAAAGAAATAACAAATACATTTCATCCGCTCGTAAAGTTGAAACTATGTCTAGACAGTATTTTTTTCGGTAACCAGTTAAAGAACAGTTTCTTGGCTAAACTTAAAAGCAACAAAGTTACACGATCTATTACATTTTTTATTTGAAATCATTAATGTACAATTAAATATTAATATAAGATATTATTCATTTCATGCACAAAAATTAAAAAGAGTTATATAATAGTCATATAATAAGCCACTAGAAAGACCAATCAACAAACACTGATCCATTTACTTAAAGACAGCCACAAAACAGGTGAGCAGAAAGTGTTAAATGAAATTATTTCAATATATAAATACAGTAAATAACTTTTTGTAATATTAAAATAAATCATTTAAATTATTTCTTTCATTTTAGAACCTTCTCCCACACCAAAGTAGCTTTCTGTCTCTTCTTAGCTGTCTCTATACATGGAATCTATGTGCCTGTGTATATATTTTTCGTCTGTTAGGGACAAAACCCCAAAAGGGATAAACAGAACTCTTGTAACCCCACATATGGAATATTCTGATTTAATAATAATGCTGAGCACAGATGCTCATCCTAACCCATCTGTGACCGCAGATATGACCATCATCACGCCGTGAAGGAGATGGGAAGAGCGAGACGTTTGTCTTCCTTTCAATGCGCTCACGTGCAGTTAATGAGCCCTAATGAGCTTCAGTGTATTGAACATTGCTGTAGCATGAGATGGATTCTGTGCTTTCTGCACGGGCCACACAGGAGCTGCGCGTCAAGGCATTTGTTTGAGTTAGAAACAAGGGCACGTTCACCCATCGCCAATGAGCCTGCTAATAAGCCGTCCTATTCTGTCGCAGGAGTGAACAGCGCAGGTCATTTCCCAGAGCTGAATCATTTCCAAATGGTGCATGTGGCTGCAGAGGCGCTCTGGCTCCTGTGCTCTGAGCGTGTTAAACTCAGCATCGCTCTCATTTATTGATGAAGAGCAGTGCATGAACACAAACAGAAAGGTTACATCACAACAACTAATGGAGTTCAGATAGCATTGACAAATCTGCTTTTTTTGCCATTGTTTGCCATCGTTTGGTAGGTTTGTTAACAATAACAAAAATGTTGAAAAAGGAGTTCCATTAAATACATATTGGGCATAAGAGAACAATAATACTTTGATTACTAACGCACATTGTTCTCTTTATTTTTCTGTTGCATTTTCAGTTGCCATTGCCAATAAAAGGCTGAAGTGTAAAATGGATTAACTAAAATAAATAAATGTTCGTAAGTTGCACATATTAAAGTTAAGTTTATTCAATATTATTCATCTTTTCCGTGTAGAATTAATTTGACATCTTCAGTATGTTTGGTTAATATAAAACAAAAGTTTTATTTGTCTTTTTCAAGATTGCTAGTAATTCTGATATCTTTACAGTTATTACCATAACCTCCCACAAACACAAGCACTGCAATGTTTCAATCCAAATATGCTGGATACATTTATGGGCAACACTTATACATTTACAAATAAAACACTGTTTACATCCAACGAGTCAAAGAGAACAACATCGTCACTTCCTGATAAACTGGCGCCAAATATAGAAAAGAAAAATGAAAGAGACTGTGTTAGGAGAAGGACTCAGAACGCGTAGATGAATCATAATTTATTGGTAAATCGTAGTTTATACACTTTTTTTTCTTATCTGATAAAAATGATATCCTACTCTGATATGTGCATAGTTTTCGAAATGTATGTGCATCTTGGCATCGATTTTTCATGGGAAAGACCAAAATGTGCTTAAATATAGGTAGATGGAAACATAGCTTATCAACTAAGAAACCTAAAAAATATAACACATCTCAAAGATAATGAAAATTGAACACTAACAAGTGATTCCCTTTGCTGAAAAACAAAAAAGTAACATATCATTTTAATAGCATACTTTCTAAATGAAGCCTCTGGGAACTGGAATCAAATCCAATCAACAAAACAAATCAATGTTGTTTTAACTTATCTGAATTGCGTTTGATGATTGAACATGAAAAAATCATGTTGTGACCAAATCATTTTTGACAAGAAGCAAAATACTGCCTCATTAAGTTTGATTTATATTGATATTAGAGTTTGTTTCCCTAATCCAGCTACATTAGGCAGTTGCGCTCTGCATTATTGGATGAGGAGACGTATTTGTTGACAGTCCTATGGCATTTAACATGAACTTACCTGATGGATCGTTGGTAATATTTCCGGAAGACGATCATGTAACAGTTTTGAAAAATTAATTCACACCTCCTATAATGACTTGCGATGCACCTTCGCCATTTCCACTGCATTAAAACATTGCTTTCCAGCCCCATCCATGCTTCATGTTCCAAATGTATAGTATGCCTTAAAGGATTTTTAGGTAAACTATACAGTGTGGTCTGAAAAATGCTACAGTGGATCATTTGTTGCCCTTGGCCTGGACCAAATGAACGGAATGAAAGTTGTGAAAGCACCCTAAGTTTCATGTATCTGTAATGTCTGGTGGAAGATGTGCCCGGGTCCCAGCTCCAAGATTCTATAGGGATTGTGGCAGAAAGAACATTGTTTTTGGAATTTCTAACTGCACGTACTGGAGTAGATTTTAGTTTTATTAATATAGGCTCTTTTTAAAGAACTTAATAAGCTTCTTCTTGAAAGATCTTATGTTTGCTAATAAGGAGGATCTGTTGACAGAAAAGCATTATAATAATCATAACTATGTTTTCAGAGAAGGATATACCACTAATAATGAAGCATTATTCTTTTTAATCTTGGAATTATTTATTTCCATCTACATAGAATGTGGGTCCTCTTATTAGCTGTCCTGTTACTACCGCTTAATGAAATAAATGAAAACATGATAACATCTTTGTCCTCTAAAGGCCTCCAAAGGTAGAAGTTATGTGCCACAGAATTTTGATGGCTGGTTTTTTAAAGTAAGGTCTAATCGAGCATAATACAAACTACTAAACACATGCCACTGAACAGTTTGTATGGACTCGCACAAGACATAAATATATAGAAAGCTAATGTAAGTGACATTTACCTGTCATCTTAGTCTGCATCTTGTTCTTTTAAA
Source organism: Triplophysa yarkandensis (assembly GCA_033220385.1). NCBI lineage: Eukaryota > Metazoa > Chordata > Actinopteri > Cypriniformes > Nemacheilidae > Triplophysa > Triplophysa yarkandensis. The sequence continues at coordinate 4,735,858 of CM065667.1, read as the reverse complement.
AGCCTTGTAGCTCTAAATGTTGTCATGGGACATTTCATTTCTTAGTCCTCCTTTTCGCTTTTTCAGCTAAAACTGCTTTTAATAAATCAACATTCCATTTCTGTCATGACAGACAAACACAGCAGCAACCTCAAGTTGTTGAAATCAGAAGATGTTTACTTCTGCCAGTGCAAACACAACCCAAAAACATGTAGTGAAATTTCCCTAGGAAAAATGGAGTCACTTTAACTCCAAAGTGTCCCACAGGAGTACCATATGGCGTTACCCTTGATTTCTTTACTAATTCTGTAAAATGGTTTAGGGCCTCTAGGGTTTCACTGCCTTAGGTCAAATAGAGCCCTCTCCACTTCAGTCTCCATGATATGCTTGTGCGTCCTCTTCTTAATACGGCGTCTTAATAAGCTACACAATAAGATTTACCGGTCAGGTCGGTATCATTTATAAGAACAGGAATAATGCAACATGAATATACATTTTCATTTATCAGTTTTCATTCAGAGCGCACAGACATACACGTCTCCTTTGAGATCGGCCTCTGGCAGCCCAGAGGTGCCGTGTGTATCCAGCTTTGGATTTAATCACAGAGGTGCCGTGTGTATCCAGCTTTGGATTTAATCAGTCCTTCACCTGAGCCGCCGCAGAGATACAAACATCCTCAAGGCACAAAATCTATTTACTCATCTCTGCCTGAAATACACACCTTCCAAATATTTTCTGAATGTCAGTCGCACCGCACCTACGGAGGTCAGAGAACATCTGTCATATCAGCCACATGCTGTTGAAACCTCTTTATGAGTCAGAGGTAATCAAATAAAGCCGTATTAAAGATAATCATACCACCTGAGATTGAATTATCTGAAACTAATATAGAAAGATACAGGCAGTATCTCTTTTGTGAGCGATTTTGGAGATTTCATGCCAACCGAAAATTCTGTCTTGGTAGATGCCTCCTTGTGTGGGTAGCTATAGATATCCCCAAATATTATTTTAATGAACCGGCAGCCACTGCCATCAAAGATAATGTGCACAGCGTGAGTTTACTTTAAAATCTAATGGTCGTTTCTGCAGCATCGTCTGGCTTTTAAATATGGCTATGTGTTTTAAATGCCTTTTGTCTTATTTCTCTAGCAACTCCTGAGGCTCCGTGAGGATCTGAAACAGAGAGATATGGATCTAGAGAAGAACTCGGAAGAAAAACAACAACTCGAAAGCCAGATCCAAAGTCTGAAAGAGCGAATCCAAGCTTTTCCTACATCACACACAATGCCCGTAAGTCACATACGTCACATGTTGCAAAACCTCTCTGTCTGGGGCTCTTGTTGTGCCCTTGTTCTTGATCTCCGTCTGGATTTGGTGCGTTTTGTCGGGGGGACGCAATAAGATGAAATAGCTGTCTGACTGACGCTGTCTATTAATGAATCTGTCCTGCTGAAAGCTCTCCGGGGATTCAGATCAGAAGGGGAATATCTGTTTCTCACAGCTCTAATTAAACCAACAATAGTTCAGGAGGAGTGTAGGAAAGGAAATACGAGCCGTTTGAAATCTTTACACTGATTTCAAGTAAGCCTTCATTTGAATGCCTTTATATAAACACAGTTGTTTTTTGAAAGATTAAATGGCAACGATCCAGTTTAGTGATGTTTGGAAGATGCAGGTAATGCATTTCTGATGAGAGACGTCTGTACGTGAATGCTGATGAGCCAGATCCACACACATCCTCAACCCCCTGTGTTTTGGCCTCTGAAAGTTTTTCATTACAAATTAGATTATAAAAATAACATAAACCTGGAAGTTTGAAAAGTCACAGCTGTTCTGTTAAAACAACAGAATAAGTCCTTAACTGAACCTGATGTTTGTGTTGCTCACAATCATAAGACACAATGTTTTAAAAAGTGCAGAATTGTGTTTTCCCAGTTCTACTTTGACATATTTTATATCATTCTTTCAAGATTGTTGTTATCTGATATGTAGAGAAACACACACTATTCGCCGTGAGTGCACTGGCATTCTGTTGGGAATCACAAGGCAATTGTCATTATCAACTTGCAATTTTAGTTTTAAACAGAGATAGCACAAGAGTGAATAAGGAATTATAGTTAGGGTTGTCATAATAGGTCACTATTATAAAAGACAATGATATTAAAAACTGTGGTTATTAATTTCACCTTGGTACTAGACTCAATTTGGTACTACACTCAATCAAAGTTTGTCAGATAACAGTAACAAACCCCCCTCCCCCTATGCTTGTATTTTGAGTGTGATTCATTAGCCAAAAAATGTATGAAATTATACTTTTTAAATGGTTTTAAGAAAATAAATATTGAATATTAGTTTGACTGATAGCATTATTCATTTATCTTATAAGATAATAATTGGGACAATAAATTACTGTGAAAGCTCAATGACCAAATGGCAATATTGTAAATAATTCAATGTCACTTTAAAATGTACTCTTGTCATTTTTAACCTGTAATGCGTTTTTCCTTCCGCAGAATACAAAATATTTTGATATTTTGTATTCTGATCTATTTTGAAGAATTATTTTGAACAAAGATTATAAGATATTTTGAACAAAGATTATGAAAGCATTGGCAACTATTCACTTCTATCATGTGGGCACCAAACCAATGCAAGTGAATAGGTTCCACTGACACATTCTTCAAAATATCTTTCTTTGCATTTTGCAGCAGAACTTTCATTTTTTGTAAACCATCATTTAAAGAGCAAAGATAGTTAAGTTTTCCCTGTCTTTCTCTGTGTACTATGAATCTAATATTGTGACAGCTCTAATTATAGCTTTATTTTTTTAATATTAAACCGCACTGTATTATAGATAATTTGCACACATTCTAATTAGATTGTTCAGCATGTTTAAATCCTTTCCTCAGGATTCAACATGTTTAATTCGGTAGATTCGTCTTCAGTCTCTGCTTGAGCTGTAAAGGATACAGGTCATGGGACGCATCAGCGCGTGTATTTCCAACAGCTGTAGCAGACACTAATGAAAACTAATGGCACCTCTGCTGCCAACACACCACACCAGTGACTACAACAAACCTCTTTCAATTGAGCTCTTATTCAGTGAAACCTGTTCTTCTGGCAATGAGAAAATATATATTTTAGTATAAGCCACATTGAAATTTAAATTTTTAACTAGCGAAAGGTAAAGCCTATTTAAGAAGGCTCAATGATGCTTGCATTAAATTGGATGGCCCGTTATCTTGTTCAGACAGATGTTGTTATCTGAATTGGTGTTATCTCTGACCATAGAGCGGATCGTTTCAGGTTAAATTTGGGTTTTATCGCCCCCCAGGACTAGTCATTTTAAAAACGCTTGGACAACTTCTCATAATTCAGATCAGGAAGGAGAGAAATGTGTGAAGGTTCTTTGATTGGCATATAGCAGTAGAATTTATCCCAACACCCATCCATGCAGGAGGAGAGTTCAAGGCACCAGCATGTGCTGATGAATCACCGGAGACAGATTCATTAATGAAAGGAATGAAAATCAATTTTAACACACCCATTCCAACTATAGATCTGTGCCCATTGGTACTGACATCAGTTTAATGTTTTCTCTTAGATTAATGTTTTGTGTATGTCATTCTTCAGCCTGTTTGTTTGTGTGTGCCTGTGCGTTTATTGTTCCATCTCGTGCTGTGATTAACATTATTAATATTGAGCATTATTTTGTAATTCTGTGCACGGTTGTAAATCGACAGACAACATTCAAATCTGTAGTTACTAAAGCAGTAAACTTACTGTTGCTTTTAAACATTACTTTAAAATCACCGTAACACACCACTTCTACTGTATTGCTGTTTTTATTTGAAAGTACTTTTATTTTGAAAGTTTTTATTTGAAAACATGCTTAAATTCTCTATATTCTACCGGTCAAAAGCTTCGAGACACTTGAGTGAAATGTTTACACTATTTCAAAAGACTGTTGCTATGAAGGTGTATGCCTAATTGTCTTAAATTGGTTTAATAGACAAAATATAATTTGACAGACATGCATGCTTTTTCCATGACAAAACCTACCAATAATTAAAAACAAATGTTTTGAAATGTATAACTTTAACTGAATAATTAAGAAAGAACAGCCAATGACAGTACAGAAAAGACGGGAACTCCTGTACAAATCTTTAAAAAAAAAACTTCTTAGGGTAAGTTGCTTCATAAATTGACAAGAAAACATTTCTGCAAATTTAAGTTAAGAGATGATTACTCTGAAGATGTTCAAAAAAAAGTTTATTTTAATTAATCATTTTTCTTGTTATAACATAATTCCCATAGCTCCCTTTGTTTTATTTCATAATTCTGATGGAAAAATATGAATGCATAAGTGAGTAAGTGTCCCAAAACTTTTGACTGTGTACAGTTGATGGATTTTAATAAGAACCATTACTAAGCCGATGATATTGACCTTCAAGTTCTGATCAATTTAAGATTATTGGTTCCCTTTTATAATTTATCCTGTCTCAACAAGTTTTCTTTTGAGGTATTATCTTCTATCTCAAAGTTTCAATACTCGTATTCAAATCCCCATCCAAAGAGCAGCAACGACAGCAATGCTTGTCTTAGCAAGAATCACTAAATATTCTGTCAGCATCTTGTTGTGTCTCAGCAGAGAGACCTGAAATGTGCTTTCACTCTGCGATTAAGCATTCATTACAGTTTCATTGAGCAGCGCGAACGCTTCGGAGGGTTGCTGCTTATTTGGCATTTAGAGAAATTCATTTGCAATCCTGACCTTCAACTCTCTCGCCCGTGTCTCCCACCCAGCGGTCTGTCCCGCCTCCTCCAGTGTGTGCGAGTGTGACTCTGTGACATATTTCTCACTGACAGCTCTCTCGTTCTTTTAATTGACTACAGCTGGAGACGAGCGAGCGGGAGGACAGAGGAAGTGATGAAAGTGCAAATCACGCAAGCGTAAGTGGGAGATGCCCTTGTCTAACTCTGCCTCAAGTCCACACCATCTCTCCTCATCCCATCCCTTGGCACTTTCCAACACCACACAAAACCTAAGTAGTTTAAAACTTTTTTAAGTATCAGATGTACAAATCTATTTTGGGTTGTGAGGGCTGTAAGATGTGTTAGATTGCCACTGTCCGTTATATGATTAACCTAGAGTAGCATTAAAAACATCAAATGCTTGATTCTTTCAATCCTTAAAATGTTTTAGCCTGTTGATTTTTTACTTAGTGTACAGCATGGCAGGAAGACAAATATCAAATATTCATCAAAGGTTCCCAAAATAAAGAAAAAGTAATAATAATAAACAATTTAATGTTGCCCTGTGGTCAATAATGTTATCTTTTAAAACTAATCTCTGACCATCAAAATTTCACATTACAACCTTTTACCATGTGAAAATACTTTTTCCTGGACTATAAGTATGTGCAGATGTATTAAAATCCAAATTAGCTCTGCCTCCCCTTAGTCACACTATGAAATTCCAGACTCTGCCAAAACTGAAAGTGAAACTGAGAAAAGAATAACGAAATAATAAAATTTAATGATTGTTTTCGTAATTATAATAGAAATAATAATGAGACAATTATTTTCAGATATTTTTTATAAATAGAACAGTAACACAATAATTAAATTATTAGTAAAATGATTACAAATTCTAATGCAGAAAAAAATCCCTAGATAACATATATATAACATGATAACATGAACATGAATATTGAAGATAATGTGTGGGTCAAATTCGAAATAGGTCTTAAGCATAAATGGGGTAACTTTAATACTGCTTTACATTAGTGTTGTTGAGCAGAACAAAATAGAAAAGTTTCTGGTTTCATTTAATTGCATTTTTGCTTTGTTTTTCTGGGAAAAAATAAATAAATATCCTACATATTCCCTGATTACCCGAAATCTGAAATGTCATTTGGTGTAACAATACTTATATTACTTACGAGATATTTTCAAATCATTTATATATTATTTATATTGTTAACAGGTAATATTGAAGATTAGTTATTAAATTTAATAAATACAATTATTGACCACAGGAAGATTTCACCATTATGAACTACCAATTTTTCTTGGCATAAGAGCATAATATTTCTTTTGACCTTGTGGGGTCAGTAATCAACATTTTCCAAGGTTATGCATCTTAAAGCCATCATTTGTTAAAAGGCTTAAACGGAAACCATAATTGTTTTAAGAGTAACAGGCCTTGTTTTGTGTCATGAAGTGCTTTCTTCTGAATAGACTCTCTTTCTTTGCAGCACCATAAACTCTGTTCTGTTGTCCCATTTCCCCTCCCCTGTCCTTTCTCAGAACATGACAGATCATTACAGGCCAATCGAGCGCAGGAGAACTTTATTTGTCGCAGGATAAATCACTCTGACACAACTGGGCGAGAAGCTCGCCATGCGTTTGAGTGTCAGGGTAATGAGGGGGGAGGACCTGAGGTGCTGCCGGGATGAAAAAAACCTTCTCCTGTGTTGTTATAGGAGGCGGCGATGACGACCGTAGTGTCCTGCAGTCAGGAGAAGGAGAACCTGCCAGAGAAGAGCCCTCCCAGTCCTGTGAAGTCAGAGAGAGAAGCCTTGCTCGTAGGTGAGTATCATGATCTCCGCAGCAGGGGTCTGGAGTCTTCGAGCCACCTAGCGTGTCTTATTCCACCCTTTAATAGGCACAAGATGATAAAAAAGGTGTTTTCATTATTTTCAAAATCCACAGCTATCTGTACCAGGGTGCAGGTGTTAATTGCAAGGCCAAATGAGCCTCAAATGAGTCATCTTGAATGCTTTTTAATGAGGAACTTTGACATGACATACACATCAGAGCTGAAGAAGCTGCCGAATGATTATGTTGTAATCTAAAATGGTGTTTAGTTTGGGAGCTTAATGGGTTTAAGAGGCAGCTCTGGACCTCAGTTTCTTTTTTCTACCCAATACAAAGAGACATTTTGAAGAAGACTGGTAACCGGAAAACAGAAATTCTTCAAAATCACTTCTTTTGTGAGCAACATAAGAAAGGGGCATACCAGTTTAAAATGAAAATGGTGACAGAATTTCATTTTTGTGTGAACAGCTTGAACAACATTCTTGGTTGTTCTAATCACTGAGTAGGTCTGTGACCTCATGTGGATTTTGCTAAAGATTTTGCGTATCTGATTTTGTGATGACATGCAGTTTACCACTTATTACAATGATGTGTTAAATCATATTGATACAGCATAAACCATCAGTGTTATTTTGCTCCCAGATATGCTTGTTAATTTTAACTTGATCGTGATGTTTCAAGTGAAATGTTCATAGTTATTTTTGCAGCTACATGATTTTCATGGTTCTTTCATTAAGCTGATTCTTTTATAGGAAGCAAATGATTTATCTCAAAGCATGTAGACACCAGGCCTTCCATGAGTTGAGGTGGTCCAAACAGAAATCGTTTTAGACATTGTTCACTTTAGCTCAAGTGAGATTTACATTATAATGGGTTTTATTCCCAGAGACCACTTGCATAGAACTTCTGTTGTGAATTGTTCACCCAGTATTAGTATAAATCAGGTAGTTTGTATAAATCTTTGACCAGCTTGAAAGATATTTGGAAGAATGTCATCAAGTAAGATTTCTTGTGCACCATTGACTACCATAGTAGACTACTTTTGGAAAGCGCTTTCTACATTACTCAGCCTTCAAACATCATCTCTTTCTACAGTCTTTATACTACACGCTTGATCTCCTCCCATCCCTTACTGCTGACTGGCTACAAGTTTATTTTTTATCGTGTTTTCAGAAATTGGTTACCCCGACTGAAACATTCTCTTGATAGCAGAACTCTTTCTTACACTAGTAAGAGTTTCTTTCATTGTGTCAGATTCAGCTCATGTTCTGTTTGAGCTAAAAACATTTCGATAATTTCAAGCCACGGATGTGTGGTTCAAATCTTCTGTCATCATTTGCTTCCTGTGTTGTCTTTGTGGGTCTTATGTCTCTCTCTTGATGATGTCAGTGAGGACTCTGTGAAACATTGGATGGGTTAAATGACAGTCATTAAATCCCTCAGGTTATTTCTTGATAAAAGCACAGTCGGGGTTTAACCCTGGTGTCCTGGACACATTTTCTCCACTGGCCTCTATCCATCAAGGCATTCCCTTTAACCAAACATAATTTCCTCTTTCAACCGGTGCACAGGCATCACATCACCCCGTTACTGTTGGCGGCTGTGAGACTTGCACAAACTGAATTTCACTATGCTTTTATCATACAGTGAATGTGAATGGGACTCGTGCAGTCAAGATCGTAATGGAGATAACCGCACCACACAAGTCATCTGTGCTTGTTGTGAGCTTTTTCTAAGTCAATAGAATAGCTTTCTCTGAATCATTATTCACCGATAATCTTCCTTTCTGACATGGCTTTGTCTAAACCATTGCGGTTGAATACAGGTATATGCAATTGAAAGAGATAGTTCAGCCACAATTCTTAATACTGTCATTATTTATCCGACCTCATTATATGTTAGGCCTATATGACTTTATTCCGTTGTAGGACACAAAGGAAGATATTTAGAAAAAATTATCTGTAGTTGTATGTGCATACAACGGAAGTCGATGGGGTCAGTGTTGTTATTTTACAAAATTTTCTTTTGTGTTCACCAGAATGACATAAAGGTAAACAAGTGATTTGAAACTCTATGAAATGAAATAGGGTTCTAAAACATAGTCATGGCAAAACTTGATAAAAATGGATTTTTGTTTATTCTTCGTTTTATATTAACATCACTGTGTTTGGCTTTAAATCCATATTTGTGAATAGAAAGCATTGCAATCCAAACGCGTTGCAAAGACAGCGTGTAGAACATAAACTATAGGGTCCATTATGACTAATGGAATATTGAATGCACATGTGTGCTTCGTTCCTGGAGGGCCGCTTTGCTTTCCTGTTCATAGCGTAATGCATTCATAATAATTGAGTTATCAGGCCTCCTATCAAATCCAAAGCAGAAGTGCTAATAGCTAGTGTTATTGTTATTCCATATGCTGGAGTGTGATGAATGAAGCACTCAGCCTCGCCTCCAAATGCATCCGGGCTGCAATTAAACACTCATATGCATTTAGCAGGTTCAAGAGGCAGAAATAGCCGATGAGGACATACACTTCAGGGAAGACACCTCAAGTACTTTGAAGGATTTATAAATCGGCTCTGGAAATGCGGGGGGTGTTGATGTACTGCCGCTTTGTTCCTAAACCTACTGAGCAGCCCACAGTGTTTTAAACATGCGGTCCTGACACAGAAGCAGAACAAATGGTAGACGGGATATATAAGCTGTTGTAGGATACTTGTTTTGGTGGAAATCTAAGACACCACTGCATGTATTGTTTGTACATACTCCCAAAATGCACTGCAAAGAGCTTTTCAATGATTTCATGGCTGTCACAAAATCAAATTTTCACTACATTACAAGGCCATTATCATGACAAAAAAGACAAGCAATGCTTTATCTTTTATGCTGAACAATTACATCTAAAATATTGTATAAGTATAGTGAGGCCAAGAGAGAGAGAATGAGATTTTAACAACTGCAGGCAAAGGTGTTGCATTGAAATTTATCAGATTGTTAACAGTATAGAAACATTGTGACACCGCAAGTAGAGATAATGGGAAGGGCTGCTGAATATTACAAATAATTCAATATAAAGTAATATTTAAATAGTTGTATCAAACGTGTATACATTTGGCTTGGTTGAAGACAGAGAAAGATATTTGGAACAGTTCTTGAACCCCATTGGCTACCATAGCAGAAAAAAGTGGTATTCAAAGGTGGCCCAAAACTTTTTCCCGACCCACTTTCTTAAAAATATCTTGTTTCGTGTTGAACAGAATGGTAGTCAATGGGTTCCAAGAACAGTTTGATCACAAGTATTCTTCCAAATATATTTCTCTTCGTTAATCAAAGTAATGTAAAGTGATTTGGAACAACTGAAAGGTGACTTTTCCTTACCTTAATTTGCCTAAGTACACTTATAATAATGATTTATAAGTTGAGCTGTCTATTAAAATTTCACAATAAATGTGAAAGACGTATCCAACAGAATCTATTAAGATATAAATCTTTTTTTACAAATGTTGCTAAATCTTCAGCATTTGCAAGCAAAATAGCCTATGGTTGTCAAAGTTGATCCTGTGTGCCAATATTGACGTGAGAAGTGCTTTTTATTCCATACTGTATATACGATAGACTTGCTTTTTGCAGTATATAGAGAATGCCAAATCAGGTCCATTGCAGTCTAGAAGACATCAAGACGGCTCACTAGCTTTAGGAACTAAGCTCAGGTTTATACAGTATGATTCATCTTCGGCTTTTCTTCCTCAGGAATCATCTCGACGTTTCTTCACGTTCATCCTTTTGGAGCCAGCATTGAATATATCTGCTCATATTTACAGCGTTTGGACACTAAGGTATGCAACGCACACACACAGTCTTCCCCGTTGAGTGAATATATTTACTCCACTTTACAGCTTGCACACACACACACACTCTGAAAGCTTGTATGCCTGTGCACTTGCCATTCTAATGTTCTGCTGAGTAAACAGCCCTTCAGCAGACAGAACAAGCTCATGGTGTAAGCAAAGCTCTGGCACTCACAGCAGGACCACACACACACACAAACACACACACACACACACACACACACACACACACACACACACACACACACACACACAGAGTCACATTGGTGAACTCGCTAAACATTTTTGGCACTTGCATGACATCAGCTTCTTTTTGACTAATCACCTGCAATTTAATTAAACTAAGTCCAGTTTCTCCTGTTGTGCGTCATTTACAGTCTAGTTTTGACAAAAGCTGAACTAAGTTACATTATTCATTTCTTATAAGGAATACTTTTAAACTTGAAGTAATACCCAAATATTAAGAGAGGCATTGGATGAGAAGTAAAGGTTGGAGGAAAACAGCAGAATAACTGAACTACATCACTATGCTCTTAAATCCTTTACAAAAATATATTAACATCTCCAGGGTTGTAACCTTTTGACTAGAATTTGCAGAATTGAATTCTTTTCTCAACCTGCTTCTTAAAGTCTCACCCAGCGATGCTTTTCAAAGAAATGTTATTCTGTGCTCTTATTGGCTGCTTTCTCATCAATATTCAGTCAAAGTCATCCATTTTAAAAAAAATGGTCACGAAAAAACATGTAGGTTTATGTAAAATTTCATAAAATTTCATGAAATCAATCAAAGCAATGTTTTTATTAGGATTTTTTGGAATATGGCATGACATTCTGTCCAGTCTGGATTGCAGGGATTGAGTGATGTCCATTACATATGATAGATCAGGACATTCCCTATTATCTAACACTCAGAAACTTAAATTATGCCTTGCAAATTGCACTCTTTCCAGACTTCATGCAACAGTTGTCTGATTTGCATAATTGTTCTTGTGAACTGTCCACTAAAACAACACAGCAACTGTGTGCCAATGAAGACCCTATCAGAAGTCACAATTCATTGTCAGCAAATTTCTTCCTGTATGTGTTCTCTCAGTCCTAAAGGTTTGTCTGCCAAGAAGATAATGCCAGAATAAAAACACTCATCTCTTTTTTGCTTACAGTGTTGACGATTCTTTATTTTTGTAGCTCCCCTCTTTCTCTTGCTCTCGCTCTCTCTCTCTCGCTGTCACACTATGACTAATTTACACTTACAGATGGAGGGTGAAAACGAGTCTCTATATCTTTTTTCACTTTGAGTTTAGTGCCTCCGGCTGTGCTGGTGCCCACGCTCTCTCGCTCCACAGAGCACACATGCCTTCATATCTTCATCAACATGCCCGCTTGTTTTCACTAAAAACAATGCGCTCCGGTGGGAGGATTTTAATTGATAACTCGACATTCTCGTCGCGATGCATGACACTTGATGTGCCGGTGCAAGTGGGTTTGTGGTCCTGTGAAACACAATTGTGCATCTGATGTCACTTATGACTTGTGCAACCTTTAAGAATTACTGACCTCGTGTAACGAGTGTCAACGCCCTTCGGTGAATTTTTTTTTCTAAATATCTACTTTAATGTTTGCAAATTAAAGTCATATGGGTTTAAAATGACAAGAAGTTATATAAATGATGAACTTTTGAACATGGTCTAATACTTGATATTCTTGTGTTTTGATTTTTCAGATCAGCACCACAGAGGTGGAGACGCTGCTGGGTCGACTGCCATGTACATTCAAGCAAGAACTGACAGGTGTTGGGGCGAGCTTAGAGAAACGCTGGAAGTTCTGCGGTTTTGAGGGCATTAAGACGGCGTAGAAACAAGTGTTGGTTGTACAGCAGACTCAAGGTAAACAGCCAACGGACAGGAGGGCTTTCAACCAATCACCTGCCAGCTCTCTGTGACCATTAGCTCAGCCACAAAGGGATTCTCTTCTGAGAATGTCAGAAAACACTCGAACCCGGAGTAAACACTCCAAACCTGGAGCTCCCTAGGAGTGAGTGTAATGCGTTTTAGTATGTGTACACACGAGCACATGTTGGAGCGCTCGTGTCTGTGTGTGTGTGTGTGTGTGTGTGTGTGTGTGTGTGTGCGTGTGCGTGTGCGTGTGCGTGTGCGCGTGTGCGTGTGTGTATGACGGTCCACATGAATGAACTCATGCAGATACATGACTGTGACCTGCTGCGGACGTCATACGCTCAAATCAGGGGCCGATATTGAATTGACGACCGAACTGTCAACATATTTTCTTTATCTTTGTTCACTTCGACTTTGTAAAAAAAAAGAAAACTTATAAATAACATGAACATATTTCTTCTTTTCTGTATAGATGGCACACAGCTGCATAGAATCTTTTGTTCATATACTCTGTAAATGTTTGAATAACTTGCTATTTTTAAATAAAAAAGTGAAATCTTTTTTCAGTCTAGCGATCTAGGTCAGCGCTCCAAAAAAGTTCAACCTCGAGCACCTCGGCTAATTAAAAAGAGGAATCCTGGGATAAATATATGCCATAAGAAGACGGTTTTTCTCACTTCAGCTACATTTATGCCACACACGTCCTTTTTAAACCCTCTGGCTGTTCCCGTATACACCAGTGACCGGGAGAAAAGTCTCTGCTGCTCCACCGTGTCTCAGAGCGATCTGAGACACACTGCAGGGACGGGCCACGCTGAACCCATTTCTCCCAACCAAATCTTCCTTCTCCTTTGATATGATCCTTTTAATATTCAGCTTGAGTTTTAACATCACTTGTGGACCCAAAGCTTGTCACCGACTGGAAATCCATCGGTGCATGTGTTAAGCAGAGCTGATGTGAAGTTTAATGAATAATGAGAGCTCGTCACGTATGTGTTTGGTGTGGATACGTGTGGGTGTTTCTCTGTTACTCAGCACTAAATCGAGCCCAGCTGAAGACAGTCAAGCATTCCTAATGCTCTTCTGTTGTGCGATTTGTTACGTTAGTTTTTTGCCGGGGGAAACTGAAGCTTTAATACACATGATTGCTTTCAAGTGCCTTTATTTCCTTGGGCCATGCATATAATAAATTAGCTTCAGATGCACATTGGATGTTTGGACTGTCAGATGTAAATTAATAATGGGTAATGATTGTTTCTTCATAACTAAACGTCCCATAATACATCACTATTTCTTTGTACCATGCATTTTTAAGGTAGACACTCCAGAGGGGATGACTTTTAAGTGAACTTAGATTGAACATGTAAAACATTTTTTCAGAACACATTACTGTCACCCTGATGTGAATGTTTGAAGGCTCCATTCTGAGTGTAGTCTGCAGACACTTCGCTGTGAACCCGAATTACCTTTTTAAAGAACACTTCAACACCTCTTCTTTTATCCTTTTATCTTAGGGCCAAATCCATGATCAAAATGCAGTACATGAGGCCTTGCGCCTGATCTTTTTTTATATTTTTGCTTGGTCCAAGAATCAATCTTGAGTGGGATTTTAAAGGATTTAATTTTGATTTCACAAATCAAAATTAAATTTTTTTATTTAAAATAAAAAAAATTTATCATCATGAAGCAAGTTGGTAACTTGTAACTTTTGACTTGCATTGGTCATGTGTCTGGGTAGCATTTAGTAGAAGTTGATGGGTCAATAGCAGACAGAGTTTTGAAAGTTACTTAATACTTTTAAATTACTAAATCCAAATAATATATGTGGTAAATACTACACCTGGAATGTAACAGTTTCAGAAGTGTAATGTAGTAATTACCTTGTAGTATAAATGAAAATAAATAAGAAGACAATGTCATCTATAAAGCAATCGCTACTACAATTATTACAAATTTTGTACTACAATTTAAAATATTACAAATTAGATTATATTGTTTCATAATTGAACTTATAAGTATGTAATTTAGTGAATTATAAAAAATAGCGATACATACTTAATGGGGAAGTTCACCCAAAATCTGAACAAAAAAGGTCCTGGGAGCTTTCTGACTCCATAGACATGTTTTTTTCCCTTTAAATAAGTGATTCTGTATAATGTAGTTGATGCAGACTAATTCATAAATGAGTTGGAGCAAATGATACTTGAATCTGCTATATTAGCAATTCAAATATTACTTATCAGGTTAACATTATTGTTTACAAGTGCTTATTTCATAGTGCACTGCAACTAACCCTCCAGAGCCGTGTCCCATGCATAGTCTTATTTGTGACGACTTGGCATAATGTTAACTTGTGATTTTGGGGGGAAGTCATGACCTTGTGGTTAAAGCGTTTGACTCCTAACCCTAAGGTTGTGGGTTTAAGTCTAGGGCTGAAATATCATGGCTTAGGTGCCCTTGGGCAAGGCATGGAACCCACAACTGCTCCCGGGGCACTGCAGCATAAATGGCTGCCTCCTCCAGGTGTGTGTTCACTACTGTGGGTGTGTTTACTGCTGTGTGTGTGTTTACTGCTGTGTGTATGTTTACTGCTGTGTGTGTTCACTTTGGATGGGTTAATTGCAGAGCACCAATCTGAGTGTGGGTTACAATACTTGGCTGTATGTCACTTCACTTTACTTAATGACTGCAATTAGCATATTGTTTAGTAAATGAGCACTGCCGAACTGACCCCAATGTATTTTTGTATAATCAATTTCTATCCTGTTCTTTAAAGTAAAATTTTAAACCTTTTTAATTCCTTGTTTTTATTGTCGTGATTATTTTCTTATATAGTTTCACTTTCTTTATGCAATGCACTTTCGATTACCATTGTATATAAAAATATCTGCTTTGTCATTGAACCTAAAAAAAACTTTGAAAATAACAATAATCCCGATAACTCAAGACTACAATAATAATAATAGAACGAAAGTGTTTGGGGACATTTTGAGTGTATTATTTGTGTCCCCTTTAAAAATTCATCCCCATGCTGAAACTGAGTGAAGACATGTTTAAAAAAGTTTTCAAAACATTATTTATTTATATTAAAGTGCTTCTAAGATTTGTGTGTGTGTGTGTGTGTGTGTGTGTGTGTGTGTGTGTGCGTGCGTGCGTGCGTGTGTGCGTGTGTGTGTGGTAGTACTTCAAAGATCTGTAAAGTTACAAATCCCAAAGTTCATGATAAAGCGAGTGATCACCATTAACAGAAGTCAGATCTCTATAGAAACTATAGCCTATAGAAAACACCAGGAATGCAGGTGTCCGTTTAGTTCAGTGACATGTCATCATAGAACCGTTACTGAAGTAACTGATTTCACATGATGTCAATCACAGTAGACTACACTGTATGACCAATCCGAGAAGACTGGGAGTCAGGACTTAAAGAGTCAGGAACTAAGTGTGAGTGTTTTTCAGAGAAAAGAAGCAAAGTAAAAATGTAAATAATAAAACAATTAAATGAGATTTATAAATTGTTGAGGACTCAAAGAACATAGTTATTAATATGTTTATCACTATCTGAAAGGCACTTTAACTAATGCTGATCCACCGGAGTTGCACAGACTATCTTAACCATGTCTTCTTCATTGTCAGCGCTTTGATGTTTGGTTATGGAGTCAGAAAGCTCAAGGACTTCAACTTTAAGATCTTATTTTCTGAAGATTCTTAAGATTTTTATTTTGTGACAATATTTTGTGTCTTTGGGTATTTTAATGACTTAAGGGTGAGAACTTCATTGCATAATGTCATTTTGTGTGTTGATTTTTAAGGCAACTTCATTAATCCATGTTTACAGTGTTCAGGCATCTGTCCGTCATATTGAATATCCTTCTTGAATATATTTTTCCAAAAGCTTTCATCGTTTCCATTAAAATCAGACTCGTGTCCACATATGCAAGATGCAGTACGCTACTTTCCGGCTTTCACTGGTTTTATAGGCAGCGATTTGAACTGTGATGATAAAAACAACCTGCACACAGATGCAGGGGCAGCGAAAGGTTGAAACCGAGCACATATTCTCTGTTTTCCCTTCCCTCGTTCCTCTCTAAAGCTCCTGAAGCCGCTCCATCAGAGCACTTAGCCAGATACCAACGCGTGGCCTGGCAACTTCAGAAAGAACTCATCCTCTGCCTACATTTATGCTTTTTTTTTATCTCCAAACCCAAAATACTATTACTTTTGAAGTTGTCTTGATTTGTTTTCCCATTCCTTGAAGATTTTATTTCCTCCTGCAGGAAGCTTTTGTAGGAAAAATGGCAAACACCACAAACTGACTCATTAAATCTCTCTCCACTCCTTTAGAGATGCACGTTTTTTTTGTGTGTGTGTTTTACGCAGCATCACCAACTTGTCCCCACAAATTTAATTCAGCACGAATAAAGCTCCAAGAGATGCATCCGAGCGTCCTTCGACATCCGGCCTTAAATTCTAGGAAAGAGCAGATGAGCTCTGAATGCAAAGGGCAGTGGTGTCGACAGCAAACCCCCAAGAGTCTCGCTTATAACCCATAATCCCCTGAATGACATGCTTCTCACATCCTTGGAGGTAATTGGATATAGAGTGAAAGGGTCTCTTTTTGGGGCTGTATCGCGATGCTTGAGCTAATTAGTTCAATCTTACCTGACTTTCCCCAGTCAAAGCGAATTATGAAGAGCGACTCCCTCGAGTGAGCGAATGGGAAAGGTGATTGGCGAGAGAAGAGAGAGAATGTTCTCATCGTCCCTCACATCTTCATTATTCCCGTGTAGTTAGAAACGGTCCATCTGTTTAAGATGTAACCCATAGAGGTTACGGAGGGTCACCTCTTCCATAATAATGCTGGTGGATAATAGACAAAGGTCAATAATGTGGGAATGATGGATTATGAGCTCCCTCTTCTGGAAAAATAAAGGAGCTGTTGTAGCTGAATTTGAGTCATTTGTGTGCTTATATGAAAGGGTATGAAGACCTTGGTTTAAGAAGATGTCTGGCCAGCTCACATTAACAATTGTTTTTCATTAATTAAACAGCACGGTTGTTATAATACGCTTGAACCGCGTGTAAGAATTACACAAAATAAAGCTGCACATGAAATAAGACTTAATAAGACCTTTACAGCATTTATAAATATGTATTTGAGTATTTGTTCACCTGTTTAATTACTCCTAACAGATACAAGTAAATATTAACATGAACTGTTTTGTTTGTATTGAATAGCTCGCCCTCCTGTCATTTTAAACCTGTATGGCTTTCTTTCTTCTGCAGAATGTTTGTAACTGAAAACAGTGGTACCTTTTGTCATGGTTTTGTGTCCAAACAAGAGAAGTAAATGGGCACCGCCATTGTTTGGTTACCGACATTCTTCAAAATATCTTCAGAAAGTCATACATGCGGTGTAAATAAATTAATATTTACTTACAAATGTCATGTTTGTGTGGATACTTAGTGCTTTATCAGCTTTGAGGGCTCACATCTGATCTGCATGGGAACGTTCTAAGAACATTGGAGCATCCACACATTGAATTGCATCTCTTGTGCATTTTTCGCTGTCAGAAATGATTTAAAGACTAAATTTCCCTTGTTGTTAAATGTGACAATACACATTCTTTCTTCCAAAAAACGTAATAGAAGCTATTTTGAAGAAAGTTGGTAACTTAGCAGCAGTGGCAAAGATTCAGTTCTATTGTGTGAAGACAGAAGTAATGGAAGTGAATGGGTGCCAGTTACCAACATTCTTAAAAAAAATTGTATTTTTGTTTCGCAAAGGAAAATGACAAAAGTTTCAAATGTTAAGGGGAGGGGAGCAATTAAAGGCATTATTTTCAACTACACATATTTACTTATAACAGTGTAAAACTATCGATGTTCACTTATTTATTGCTTCCATCATGTGTTTGCAGTGCTATTATTTCTTTGTGTCCATCTACGTAATTGAATTGAAGGCCATGATGTGTTTGATTTTAAATGTCAATGAGACTGCTGAGCTAATGAACTACAGTCCCAGTTATCTTCATTAACCCTCTAACCTTTTTAAAGACGTTGACATACAGAGTATGCTTGAAGAGATAATCCGCTTCCCTAAGAAGTCTATTTTTAAAAACTGACTTTTGATTATTTAAAATATCCCCCAAGCGTCCTGTTATTTTCAAATTGGTTCTGCCAAAGCCACTCAATTTTTTCAAGAATTTTACGAAAAATGTCATGATCTAAAGCACCTATTGCCATATCTAAACTTATGAACTTGTTTTCTGTGTTTTAATAATCACGTGGAAACTCACTCTTAAAACGAAGATACGAAACTCACTCTTAAAACGAAGAATGTTAATCAAAAATCATCTTCTTTTGTGTTCTACAGAAGAAAAGGTGACAGGGGAGTAAAGTGAAACAGAATATTAATTTCTGGATAAGTGATCATTCTAAAACATATAGACAGTACTAAGACAAGAAAGAACAGGTCAAAAATTAACCTTCCATCATACATGAGGCAGAAGGCCTATAGAACTAATGTCAGCTGTTACTTTACCACAAACAAAACCATTAAATTGCAGTTGTGCGTTAATGCATGTGTCATTGTGTCTGAATAATGAGAGACGTCATATAGCCTAATTCACTGTATAACACATCCTGAAAGTATCTCTTAAGTCTCTTAAGTGACATTTATTAGCTGTGTCTTGTCCAAATAGGTTTTGATTTGTGACTGTGCAGCCCAATAAAGATCTTTCAGACGTGCATAAAGAAAATGGTCTCTGACTGCTGAGAAGCAACCACATGTTTGAGTTACCAGACATAAGTGCGTGTTTGTAGGACTACTTTCCTAAAATTTCACTTCAATTTAAAATCGTTCCAAAACGTTTATGATGACCAGAAATGAAATCACCTTGCCAATAAAGTTAGTACAGTCTTTAATATAGTTAAAAGAATGTGTTTTGAAGTGATAAATTAACCGAAAAGGAAAATTTCAGTCATTTTTTCACCCTCTTGACATCCTTTGTTGCTTTTCTGTATCTCACTGTTGAAATAAACCTACCATTAGAAATATAGACTGACTTTTACTTTGTCAACATACAAACTCAGCAGGGGATCAAATACATATTTCCTTACCTGTACAATAGAAGTCTGTTAAGTCAATTATACCGTTTGCGACTCATATTTTTAATAAAGCTTTGATACTAATTTTTGTAATAAATGTTTGTCTATCAGAAGAGCTTGAATTGATATGATGTTATTCACGTGTATGGATTACTCTACTTTTTATGTATTGACACTGATGGTTATATAGAATCTTTTAGTACTCAAAGTTGCTTTAAAGTCCACAAAATATAGAATCATTTATTGCATACTAGGCTATAATGTATAATGTTCATGTCACACATATATGACATTTGAACTTATTTTAACATTTATTGCAGGAATGTCTTTCACTACAGATTTAGGTTTTAAATGCATTTCTACAGACATACAACTTTTCTGTGTTGAATTATAATAGCCTGTTTTGAACTTGAACAGTTCTTTCAGTTAAGCGGCCTTCACAGCGAAAATACATCGAGAAAATACTTTTTTCCATTATCTTCTCTAAACACACTGCTGAACGGAGTCTTTCCATGGTGTCGATTTGGTGCAAGTTCCTTTCTATATTTCCCAGGCAATCTTAAGTGCCCCGCAGAACAAGAAACACAAGAAAAAAATCTATTTGGAGACAGGCCTGTAACTGGATTTCATTTATGTGTGGCATATTTCAGGTTCCCTGCTGATAGGTGCTGTGGCCTGGCAGTGGTTTGTTGGAAATGGAAAGGTTTTAGTCTACCTTGTAGAGTGTTAGTTAGCACTGGACATTCATTCTCTCTGACCTCATATAGCTGGGATGATGGTGGGGACCAGAGGTCAGCAAGAAGGACAGTCGTCGTGGTCTTGCATATAACGTGATGAAAGAGTAACATTTCTAATAATGCTTTTAATGTTACTTTACTCATTAACACTTCCTTCGTAATCTTGTTTTGTGCATATATGCTGTAATGAAACATCTGAAGTGAATAACATTTTGGAGGTAACATTAGTTTGCATCAGGTGCTTACAATAAGAACCTTGAGAAAAATGCAATCTTCAGTCTGGCCTTGTACCTGCTATTGAAATGTTATGAATATGAACGCTTTTTCCACATATTACAGACCCTAAAGCGCTATGACATCAAAATAGTTTTCATGTTAATAATTCTGTACATTCCATTACAGAACAAAACAAAACATGAGTCAATCTGGGTATTTATTACAGTGTTGTATGCAAACAGGTATCAATTCCCCAATCACAATCATTCGTGGCATTATTTACACATATTAAGAAGTAAATAATTAAATGTAATAACATTTGTGGCCTTTGACATCTCAGCTCATGATAGCTGGTGCTATTAAAGAGCCAAGAGTTACCATTACATCTCTAAAAAAATGTACAAAGGCTTTTATCAGATGTCTTAATGTGATTGTAAGTTTAATGTTAATGTAATTGTAAACAATTAGGTGAAATTGCATGAATGGGAATGCTAACTAATACCTTTTGAATCTATAATGGTCCCACCATAGAGAGAATCGACATATGTAATAAAAATACTTTTATTTTATTTATTCATTAACATTTTTGTCTTCTTCTGCGTCTTTTTCTACTTCTATTCCCAAACAGTGTAAAGTCAATTTAGATAATCTTCAAACATAACAACATTCATCTTAAATATTTCGTGATCTATATACTGTAACTGAATGGTATTTTTTGTTTTAGTACTTATTTTTCATATTGCAGACCCCCACATGTACATTTATCATTGTATAGTTGCGGGTGAAGGGCCTGGGACTGAGGAACGAGTCTCCTTTAGGGAAGATTGTGGATTCTGTGCAAACGGAGTCCCTGCCATTGAGATAAATCATAAGAATCCTACACCTTTTCCAGGTATTATGAGCTATTCTCTGTGCTTCCACAGATTTAAAGACAGATTCTGTCCATAGATCTATACAGAAAATATGCAAGTTATTGGTCTTTAAAGTGTAACCAGTGTGTTATATGCCAACAGAGGTCACTGCAACACAATGACAATCATTTAATCACTTATGACACCTTGAGATGTTTTCAATTTAATAAAAACTATTAGTTTCATGTCTATATCAGTTAAACAAAACTATATTTATTGCACATTGAATGTGGATTTTACTTTCGGTATATTGAACATTGTGTTCACGTCTTGACAACATAATGGATTAAAAGTTCTCCAAATAGTAATACGATCATTTGATTTTATATTCTTTGGGCAGACAACTAATTTAACTTTAATTTGCCCAAATTGTACAAGACGTTTTAGACGATTTAAATAGCACATGAATGTTAAGAGACCCAGTGTTAAAATCTTTTTATTTACAGACAGCAAAAATTCAGTACATTATACAACACATGCCTGACTACGATTGACGCAAAAAACTCTGAAGGCTTATATAAGTTATTGCATCATAATGATCTTGATCGGTGAGCGTGGTGAAGGTGTTGTTCATTTTAGAGAGCAAAAAATGTTGTCTCTTCATAGCAATTTGACAATTTTTTCATCTGTTGTTAAAAACTTGATCCGAGTCTGACTGAACATCCAGGATGAGTGAATTACAATCTGTTGGCTTTGAGACTGAAATTGACTTTTTATTTGATGACTATTAACCCATAACTGTCATGGGCACGCCAGGCTCACTCACCCAATCACAGGGCACTTCATACCACCTGGACTCCCTTTCCCGTACTCAGGGTCTAAAGATTGTCTCCTGTGTTCGTCGTCAAAAACCTCCGTGTTCTCAGCTCATCTACCCATTATATATTTTAAAACACCACCTTTTGTTTACTTCTGTCTCCGACTGTCTGTCTCTTAAAAATAACACCTTGGGGTGATTTTGTTGAGGAGGCCGATGGAGATGAGGCGTTTGATCCGTCTTTATAACCATCATGGCCGCCATATTGGATGAGACAGAGAAGGTCCCACATCCACAAGCTTCACATTTGGATAAGAGAGGGAGAGATTTGTGAGTTATATTTGTGAAATACATGCTAATGGTTATTTACTTTGTCAAACATTCATGAAAATGCTTTTATATATATATATATATATATATATATATATATATATATATATATATATATATTTGTTTTTGTTTGTTTTTGAACGCCAATTAATGTTTTCTGCAAAACAATTAAACGTATTATTAGTCAAATGATTAACTCTGGCCTAGATTGCACATACAGGTCACTATTTTCCAAACCTGATTATGAAGATGCAAATGTCTTCAAATGTTTAATATAATAAAAAAAGTTACAAAATAATTGATCAGATTTTTTCACGAGCCATTCCTGGTTTGTTGTTGTTGTGGTTTGAATTAAATAATACATATTTACCCATTTTAAGTATGATGCAGTGAGGAAGGACTTCAGGCAGAAAACTGCCTCCATCAGTAACATGGGAGGACAAGACGCATCCAGAAAGGTTTCTGTCCCGGCTGCTTCTCCTCCTCAGTGAGTTAAACAAATCCTCTCGCAATACACAGCATTCAAACCATTGAAATATTTGTGGTGCCGTAAAATTAAAACAATGACATCAAGGGGTCATCATTCAGCTCCAATTCAGCCGGACCAAATTCAGAGGTCCAGGTTTTCCAGGTTTTAAGGTGTTCAAGAGCGCAAGTGGAAGTGGAGTTAAGATAGAAATGGTAAGTTATGCTTTAACTTCTTCAACTATTTTGAGACTATTTTTACTTACAGTTTCTTGGATTATTAAATGTGGAGAAGATGTTAAAATTGCACGTCATTTTAACCATGTAACTGTCATCTGGATGAACACATGTCATTAATCTGCTCTAATTTGTCCTTCACAGCTGCTTCACAAAGACAGGAGAATAGTGGACAGAGGATGTCCATGACCCCTGTAATGCCCAAATATTGGGCATCCTCAAGAGGGCATCCAGGTCATATCCTGGTGCTTTAGAAGTGTCTAAAACTGATGGTAGATGATGCAAAAATCGTAAGTAGTCACATTCTATTCTAATCTGTTGAACCCTGCTTCTACTTCTTAAACATTACTTTCACAGACGTGTTTCTTATTGGATTAGTTCAATGTAAAACAAATGTTAAACATGTTTTTATGAATACAAATGTAAGTCCTTTAATGTATTTACTTTCATGTTCTCAATAGCTGCTTCAAAATTACAAGAAACTAGTGGACAAGGGATTTCTGTTAAGGCCCCTGTCTCGGAGGTTTCCTAGGAGCTGCCTGTCCCGGCAGCTTCTCCTCCTCAGCAAGTTAAACAAACTGTCTTGATTGTGCACAGTAAGTGAATACACACATACTGTGAACACAGACGGAGCAGTGGGCCGCCATGCCACGGCGCCCGGGGAACAGTGGGGGGGACGGTGCCTTGCTCAAGGGGTAATCCCCCTGTTTCTGTCTCCTCTGTCACACGTCCCTCGCTTCTATCACCTCCAACATTTGCTAAGTTATGACACATTGCTTTGCCTGAAGTATCTGAGCAGTACTCTTTATTGGTTGGATTTTGATATCAATAAAATAAACAAATGTGTCAATTATTTATTCTGATTTATAACAGTTTTTCCCAAAAGCAAGAGGAGTCCTCAGCCAGAGATGTCTTTGATGCTTTTCTGGAGATGCTAAGATTTCCAAAATAAGCCAAAAGGAAAAGAAGGAAAGATCTGTTGAAAGTCTGCTGAAAGATCTTCTTCCATCTATTTTGAGTCCGCTTGGTTTCCCTGATGGAGAGCCGGGACATTGTACAAGAGCATTTCTCAAATTTTTTTATCTCTAAAGAAAAAGTACAATCCATTCCCAAACAAAAGGTGCTGTTTATGTAAAAAATATTGCAATATTCCTCTTACATAATTGCAAAACGTTTTTGTGATTCTTTATTATCATAAGGAAAAACTTGATTCTGTGCAAACTGAGTAATTGCCATTGAGATATAGGATAAGAATTATGAGATGTTTTTCCATGTTTTTCTCCAGTTTTCATGGACAGTTTCTGAAGAACATTGATTTGTACAGAAAGAAAAACATTCCGTTCCAGAACAAAACATGAAGTTCATGTGGTCTTTAAACTGTAAACTGTGTCCTATCCCAACAAAAAATCAATAATAAGTTTTAAAGCCACATCAGTTAAACAAATTGTCATCTGATTTGTAATGTGCATTTAAATGTGGATTTTACTCTCAGCAAAATAAATTCACATTCACTATTTACCTTCATGTCAGCAGCTATGGTCATTATATCTTAAAATCCATTTAAAGGCAAATACATACTTTAAACATAATGTAGACAGTGTTATCGTAACAGTTCTAAAGCCTTATTATTACATTATGAAGTGAAGTGACGTGACGTGACGTGTTGCCAAGTATGGTGTTCCATACTTGGTATTTGTGCTCTGCATTTAACCCATCCCAGTTTACACAAACAGTAAGTGAACATACACACTGTGAATACACACCTGGAGCGGTGGACAGGCGCCCGGGGAGCAGTTGGGGGGGGGCGGTGCCTTGCTCAAGGGACTCACCTCAGTCGTGGTATTCCCACTGGTTCCGAGTCTCGAGCCAGCAACCTTTGGATCAACTCTGGTCCAAGACTCGAACCACCAGGCCACGACTGCCCCCCACCAGGCCACGACTGCCCCCCCCCCCACTAGGCCACAACTGCCCCATGATGTTTAGATACACGGTCAGATATATTTTCACTACCGGACTGTTCAACAACATTGTGCATAATTCTTATAAATAATTTTTAAGCGCCTTGTAGTATATTAAATACCCAAATATTCGAATTAATTATGAATTAATTTAAATTTATTCATTCTTATTTAAATTAATAAATACATAAAAAGGATTAAGGGATGTAATAGGAATGAACTTTAATCATCCAGGGGGATTTGTAGTTCATATCCTAATTCTTTGAAGGCCGTTGAGAGCTTTATTAGAATGTGGTGGAGATTGTCCACGGCTACGTAGGTAACCTTAATTCCCTAAAGAAGGGAACTAGAGTTGTTGTGTTGACGGAATTAGGTTAAACACGAGAACATATTTGTCTCTGAGCCAAATGAAAGGCCTATTAAATTCGTGTTTCCGCCTGTGATGACTGGAATAAAAGGGGACAGAAGAGATTATTCATTATCAGTTTTGCTGAGGAAACTGGGAGGCCTCCTATGATCACTGCAGCGGCAGCCAAGTGTTGTGGAATGGGAGGAAAGAACCTGTTGTTTCCTCATACAGGGAACATGGGTTACGGAGACCACATCCTGCACTTGTGGGGTATTCATGTTGAGATTACCTCACCGACTCACTAGTTTGGGAAGAACTCATGGAAGAGAGTGTGCGAGCCCGCTTTGCAGGGAGCACAAATGTAGGTGGAGGCCCATCTAGAGGAGATGAACAGGTTCACTGATGTGGAGACTAAGTTCCATAGTTTGTTGTGCTGTTCCGCCAGGGACTGGGAAGCCACTTCGCACAGAGCTCAAGGTGCAAGCCCAGATGGGATCTCATTACCAACAGTTGGCACACTTGGCCGGGCACTTCGCTTGGACGAATATTGGGAAGAGTGCTAATTGCAGGATAAGGTGCCTATACCTGGCCATGCAAGGGGTAGTGGGGTGGCTTAAAAAGAGCGCACTTGCTCACCCGAAGAGGCTAAATAGTGCTTAGCTAGGCATATGGCACACTGATCTTTGTTGTTGTCAAGTAAGACCAAAGCAAAGTACGGCTCAGCCAGACAGGTTTTGCCCACCTTAAGTGGAGTTACCTCTCAATGCAAGCGGGCACAGAAGGTTTTGTCATCGGAATTCAGTTTTAATTGCCTCCTCGATCCAGTGCGCCTGTCTCTGTTTGGAAACCGCTCTCCCCTTCTGCTGACCTCTCAAACAGACAACAAGCGGCTCAGAACTCCTAAAGTTCTGTGTGCAGTCCATGTAGAGGCGCTTGGCGCGTATGATGAGCAAAGGTGGCTCACCCTTGTAGCACATTGGTGGACATCACACGACCAATGGACTGCGCAATAACCTTAGTTGCCCTTAGCACTAGGTCGTTTGCGGTCCTGAGCACATGCATTGTGGTTGGGCCGGACCTCCCTTCATCTAGCTCCCGTAAAGTTCTGCCTTGATGCACTTACAAAATACTGTGGATCGGGCAGGGAAATGAATTGATTCATTCGACAAATTAATTGGCTTTTTTTAATTGAGTCAGAGACAATCAGGTTTTCAAGTTTAACCCCATTCAGTATACTCAACGTCGAGACAAAGACTGAAAGAGAAATAGATACAGTATCATATTCTTGTCCATCGCTGTGCTTTTGTTTCTAAAACTGAATCTTACTTATGTAAGCCATGGTACTTATGTTACCATGTTGAATGTAGAACAAATGTTGAACATGGATTTTATGGATCTGCATTTAAATATTTATTTTTCATTTTATAAACACATTTGTCATTTATCTCGTCTTAGGAACTTTACCAGAGAGTGAGGTTAAGTATGGTGGGTAGAGTTACACCGCTGATGAGGATGTATATAAGCTGTAGGATGAACTCCAGAGCCTTCGCAGGACCCTGGGAAAACATTCTTTGCTGCAAACATTAACTGTTGTTTTTTAGATATCTGATCTGCTTCTTCACAATCTAATGCATTTGTGTTGCTCAGATATTACTGATTTTTAAACATTGTTTTTTGTGTGACATCCACAGAACGCAATCCAAACACAACTATTTACATATTCTTTCAATGTTCTGTACACTATAAAACTATTTTCACGTTTCATCCTCGGGCACCTGAGTTTTACAGATGCCAGCTTCAGGATGCTCATCCCAGATCCTAAATGATAAGCAGATGTATAGCCTGTTAACAAAACGGTAAGTATATTTAATATGGTCTCTTATACAGATCTTCTTATTATTCAGTTTCAAGGTTTGCTATTTTTTGCTACAGTGTTTTGCGTACATTAAAGCTGCTTTACAGAAATGCACACTGTAAAAAAGGCTATATAAATAGTAACAAATGCCAGAAAAATTTAGGTTGTTGACTACTTAAAAACTGTCTAAAAATTATTGACAGGACAAAATAAGGTGCCTTGGCTTAAATGAACATCTATAAAATAAAAATGAATTAAAGAAATGCTTTGATATACAAAATTAATCCCAGACATGTAATTCTCCAGATACAAGATCACAAGCATGCACTGTGATAACTTACTGTGTGTAATACAAATGTTCTGATGTGATATCACTCAATTAGAAATAAAGTGTGATTTTGTGTGTATTTTAACTCATTGTCTTTTTGATCACACATTTAATCGTGCTAAAAGGTTATTTAAAAGTGCATGAAGATGGTGATTTGGTTTAGGCATATTGAAACGGTTAGGTATTGAATATACAGTTTATACAGAATTAAAGTCTTTACATCTATGGTAAGTCCCCAGAAAACTAGTGTGTGTTTATAAATTTAAATGTATATTTATCTCATAACAGGGCATATAATCCCTGCTGCCTATAGTAAACACAAACACATGGGGAGGAGGCAACCTTTCACGCTTTCTCTATAGTTAGATTTGAATATTATTTTTTTAATTGTGAATGTATTTTAATATTTAAGCAGAAATATATTGTCACATAAGAAATCTGCACCTTCTAAACAACCCATCTTTATTTCCATATGTTTATTTAAGGTCAAAATTGGTCGTTAAGTCAGTTTTAAGGTCTTTTCACAGGTATGACATCCCAACAGTTTTTCAAAAATGAATTCGGTACATTCAACTTCTGTACTTTAAATCAGATTTTTTATTACAGTATTATATGCCTACGGTTCAGGCGTCAGTTTCACAATCCGAGTCCGCTTGGTTACCCTGATGGAAAGCAGGGACATTGTACAAGGACATTTCTTAATTTTTATTATCTGTGAAGAAAAGTACAATCTATTTCCAAACAAAATGTGCTGTTTATCTTCAAATAGTGCAACATTTATCTTACAAAATTGCAATACATTTGTATGATTCTTTATTAACATAAAGACACAGAATATTTGTGTTTGGGTGTATATTTGTCACATTGCAGGACCAAAGTCCAAAAATGACATCACAAGTGCACTCATCCATTCATAGTTGCTATTGAGGGACTGAGGAATGAGTTTCATTAAGGAAAGACTGGATTCTGTGCAAACTGAGTAATTGCTATTCAGATATATAGGATAAGAATTCTGAGATGTTTCTCCAGTTTTTGTTTTCCATGTTTTTCTCCAGTTTTCATGGACAGTTTCTGAAGAACATTGATTTGTACAGAGAGAAAAACATTCCATTCCAGAACAAAACATGAAGTTCTTTAAACTGTAAACTGTGTCCTATCCCAACAAAAATCAATACAAAGTTTTATATCCACATCAGATAAACAAAATGTCATCTGATGTGCGTTTAATTCATCAGCAAAATAAATTCACATTCACTATTTACCTTCATGTCAGCAGCCTATGGTCATTATATCTTAAAATCTATTTAAAAGCAAATACATACTTTGAACATAATGTAGATTATTATTATAACAGTCCTAAAGCCTTATTATTACATTAAATGTTTAGATACACAGCCAGATATATTTTCACAACAGGACTGGACTACAACATTGTGCAATTCTTTACAATTATTTTAAGTGCATTGTAGAACATTAAATAAACAAATATGTAAATTAATTATACATGATTGAAAAAAATATTGTTATATATAAATATAAATAGAAATGTTGAGTATTTAGGAATAAAAAATGTTTTCAGAGTTTTTTATTTATATTTATTTTTAATTAAAATGACTTCAAGGTGTCATGATCTGTCTGCCACTCGTAGCCAAAAGATAACCACGTGTGCCAGGTGGATGCGAGGATAGGGACGCCGTGATTGGCTGCTGGGCCGTGACGTCAACATGAAGGGAATCCCGTCAGCTGTGCGGTGACGCGTTTAAAAGCGTCCCTGCAGCTCGTGCAAGTTTAACAAACTTCAGCGCTTCTTATCAAACTTTATTTGTGACATTTGCCACCAAACTTTACATTTCAATTTATTTCCCACGAAAAGCCTTTTTTAATGACACATCTGAACTCCAGACGTTTGACATGTAAGTGATCCGTTTAAGTTGCTTGAGAAACTTCCTTACATGCAGTTTTGTGTTTGTTTCATGCACTGACATCCCATAATATTACAGTTGACTTTAGGATGCTTGGGATTTAAAGGGATGTGTTTGGGATGTTCATGACCCATTGAGAGTTTTTAGGAAGGTGTCAGTCCTGGAACACATGTCCTGCTGCTCCAGATGCAGAATAAAGATGGGAACACTATTGTCATATTACATGCAAGACAAGCAGATGTAAAGATTTGTAAAAAATTGTCATATGTTGAATATGTGGATTTATATGTGCAGTTACTCCCATTGTATCCAAGACGACTTGCAAAGAATCAAGGAGACAATGAAGCCGTGAATAGAAGAGGTGAAACAAAAGAGGATGCTAAGTTACCCAAGGCGAGATAAAACCTGTAAGGAGGAATGAAAGGTGAAAACTATCTTAAGAAAGAATGAGAGGTGAGGAAAGAGTAGACGTAGGAGATGACTTTCAGGGTTTTTAGGTAGAAACTGAGTCTGCCAAACGTGTTGTAAGGGGCAGATCGTTCCACCATCGAGGAACCGATGCAGAGAATCGAACGAGAGGTGGATTTCTTATCTCTTTGGGACAACCACACAAGATGCAACTTATGAGCTGAGCACAGGAATCTGGAGGGCATGTGCACTTTATTGTCAAAAGTATTCGCAGCATTGGCTCTCATATGAACTAAAGTGACTTATCCCTAGGATTCCATATGATATCCGTTCAAACTTTGCAGCTGTAACAGCATCAACACTTCTGGGAAGGCTGTCCACAAAGTTTAGAAGTGTGTTCATGGGAATTTTTGACCATTCTTCCAGAAGAAGGCTCTCAGACTCCGCTCTTATTCATCTCACAGGTGTTCTATAGGTGTTCATCCACACCAGAATCTGTCGTCCATGTGCTGACGGATCTTGCTTTGTGCACTGGTGCACAGTCATGTTGGAAGTGGAAGGGGTCAGCCCCAAACTGTTCCCACAAAGTTGGGAGCACGGAATTGTCCAAAATGTCTTGGTATTGAGTGAGAGTGATTGAACAGCCGGTTGAGGAGATGAGTGACATGCAGTCTTTTCGGTTCACTGTAATCCTCCCTGGCTGACGCATTCTGTATCATCTGCAGAGGTTCGGTAGTGCAGATTGAGAGTCCAGCAAGCAGAGCATTGATGATCTGGCGGTGCCGGCCACATAATCGGTTAAGTTCAGGTGATGGTTAATTTCTACTCCCAATTTTGTCTCTGTCATGTAAGGCATAATGACTGTTGATCGTAGTTAAATAGAGAGGTAGTAACAGGTCTGGCAGGGATGGCAGTTAGTTGATGGTTCTTCATCCAGAGCGAGATCTCACTTAGGCTTGCTATGAGGCAAACCGAAACCGTCTGATCTTTAGGCTGGAGCTCCTTGAGCTACTAACATTACAGATCCTGGACAATGCATCGTGAACCCAAAAATCAACCAAGGTTTTTCAACTGAAACTTACAGTATAATGTTATTTGTAATAAAGCTGTTATAAAATGACATTAAAACAATCAATACTAGACTCTAACTATAACTCCCTTTCTCATTCAAGGGTTGTAATAATAGTTGATCTGTTTGTTATTATTTCTCATCTGTTTTTAACCCTTGTTATTTAGGATTAATCCGTGCAGGTACTGATAAAAGTCAGAGAGCTGAAGTCTGCAAACATGAAAACTAGACCTTATGCAGACCCCTCTCGTGTGTTTATATGTTTATGGGTTATCGTTATTTGTTGTTGTTGTACTTATTTTTGCATTATAAGTGAAGTTACTCACACTCCTATAAAACATATGTTACTAGGCTCATAATGTGTTTGACTGTTCAGTTATGACTTCCTATTTGATTATAGATGTTAAAAACAGTTGCTTGAACGAAGGTTCTTGAAGAAAAATCTGCTTATCCTTCATTATGCCGGTAATTGATGACGTAATAAGCAGTCAAAAGTGCCAATTCGTATAATATCTAAGTACAATCAAAGTGTTGCTGGGTTGACCTTATCATGGTTTACACCACAAATTTATCAGTGATAGGAATTCCATTCATCATGAAGTGACTGCATTTTTTGTTTGTGTTCGCTACAACACAACATGTTTACAGATGTTTTGGAGGCCGCAGGACGGGTCGAGGGTTTGAATCTGTCTCCTCCTCGGAATCTCTCTGACCTGGACGATGAAGCCGAGCTGAGCCATAAAACAAAACGAAGAGGGAAATATCACCATAGCTTACAGATATTGAAGCCTTTCAGGATGACACAGAAGTAAGTTCTTCAAAGCTAAGACTTGTCAAATCCAGAATTTTGGTTTTAGTTTTATACTTAGAAAAGTAAATGTGATTATTTTCAAAAAAATTAGCATGTCATTTTCTGTACTTTTATTTAATGATTTGTGTATTAAAATGTATTAAAAACCTGCAATATTTTTCTGTGGAACATATAAAAAGAAGAAAATATGTAATGTCTCTGTGTATTTGCAGTCATTCAATGATGTCAAGTGGTTATAGTATTGTTTTTTACCAATGTTCTTAAAAATATTTTCTTTCGTCACCTGTGGAAAATCATACATGTTGGAAACGACAAGACTTTTATAAATACAGAAGTTTTACTATGACATTTACATATGTCTGCTATGTTAACGAATGGATCCAAACCAGTGATGATAGTCTTGATAAAACACCTTCATCACAGACATTTGTTGTTTAAAGTGTTGTTTGACATTGCACATGTAGCACCTAGATAACACTTTATATTTTTCCCAGACATCAACACCCTGTTGACAATGCTGGATTGTTCTCCTTCATGACCCTACAATGGCTCTGGCCATTGGCGTGGAAGACCCACAAAGCATCCTGTGTCAACATGGAAGACGTCTGGGGTCTGTCTTGCCACGAGGCTTCAGAAACAAACTGCCAGAGGTGAGTTGCCGAAACCGGTTTATTATCACGACTTTTTGAGTTAATTCAAAGTTTGGTTTTGTTTGCTCAAAATGAACAATGTCTGAATACAAAAAGTTTTGGGCCACTTTTGACCACTGTTGTAATTTTTCCATCTACGACAGTTAATGGGATCAACAACTGGTTGGTTGGTTCGTTGGTTGGTTGGTTGGTTGGTTGGTTGGTTGGTTGGTTGGTTGGTTGGTTGGTTGGTTGATATGGTTTGGTTATCTAAACATTGTTCTCTGTGTTTAAGAGGTTTTGTAATGAAACACATCTTAAATGCAGACACATTTGAGAAGTGGTGCGATAAGAAAAGCAAATACAGCTGCTTCTTTAGAGATATTCTGTAATTTTCCTAGTGGTTCTTCAGCTGTAGGTATGGGACTCTTGTCATACAGTGGCTGAAATAGTGAAATAGTCAAACTCAGTGACTGAATCAGACAATGAACTTGACTAAGCACAATACACACAGAACTAATACATTTGAAACATTAATTAGTATAATGCAACATTAACAATTGCTTGATGCTTAAAACCTTATCAATGAAACTTATTTATTGGGTTAGGTATCAGTAACATACCACATTTTTCTTCATGTTACATTAAATGCAGAAATTTTCAGTTCGGTTGTCATAAAATAAAAATGTTTAATACACAATGTGTTTGATGCTCTCTCAGACTGGAGAGGCTGTGGCATGAGGAGCTCAAGAGACGGGGGAAAGACGGGGCATCTCTGTCTCGGGTCATCTGGAGGTTTTGTCAGACTCGTATACTGGTGGCTATCTTCGCTCTTCTCATCACGATGGTGGCCGCATTTGCTGGACCTGTGAGTTTTCCCCTGAAATAACCGACCTGTAGTTATGCTGAACCATTACCAGTTTTCTGTGTTTTTCATATGAAACCATGTGGCCCTTTGATAGAAAATAATCTATAAATGCTGTCATGGTTTAGCACTCCTTTAGAATATCTAATTTATTATTTATCATAAAGTCTTGAAATAAAGTAAAATGGAACTATACACACCTCTTCGTCTTCAAATGGATATTCAGTTGCAGGATTGCGGAGTGTTCCAGATATTCAGTGCCTGAAGGGAAACATTATTCCCGTATTGTTTACATTATTACATTCTAGAGTACTTTTTTTGTTAGAATTAAAACATTTTTGATCCTATTAGTTTCACTGCGTGAGGATTTATTTTGGACTTTTTTAAGGTGACGCTGTTAGGAAGCACGGTTGTTGTTATTATTATTTCCCCTCGAAAGGCCGCACATGCCCCTGACAGCACCCGCCTAATAGCATTATCAGGGATTACATGTTATAAAAAATGTATTGCCTTTTGTTGATTTGTTTAGTGTTGCACAGATTAACCTTCAATGTAACAAACATTAATGGCTGTTTATTTAGGTGTTGTGTTTTTGTTATAAATCAAACAAATTATGACCTCAACAGTGATGGCAGTGCCTTGGTAATGGCAATATTCTTTTAAATAGCTGGCTGAGGCTGTGAGAACAGTAACCTTAAATAATCAAAGTCAGCTGTGACTATATTTTCTGTGAACTGTAATTGGCTGTATAACAAGTTTTTTTTTACTGCATAATAGGTTAAAGGTTAAAGTGATAGCGCACAAAATAAAAAAAATCTGTCCTCATTTACCACAGCCTCTTGACATTGCAAACCTGTATGACTTTCTTACTTCCACAGAACTCAACAGAGATAGTTTGTAAAATGTTCATGTAACTGGCAGCTACTTACTTGCCTTGGCTTTCTGTCAGTACAATAAAAAGGAATATTTTCCAGGGCTGATCACATACAAACATTCTTTGAAATATCTTATTTTGTGTCCTACGGAAGAAAGTTTGGAATAGTTGGAAATGAATACAGTGTAAAAAACAGTGACACAGATTTTTCACTTAAGGGTGATTTATCTCTCTAATAATACTTTTTAAGCTGTAGTTTTGACCACATATGTACCCAGATTGGCAACATTGTTCTAATGGATCATCATGAAAAATGTAATGCATGTAAAATTTAATAAAACCAAAATATTATAATATAACAAGAAATATATACTAAGAATACATAGTTTTGATTAACATAAGTTTTGTGTCTTGTGTAAACGATTGTGTATCTGACCAGCATCTAGAATCCAGAAGTCCAGAAACATAAGAGAGAGTTTGTATTGTTAGAGATTAACACCTCCTCAAATGTTCTGATACAAGACAACCTCAGAGCACAAGCTCTCAATCCTCCTCAGTGTATTTTAATTCTGCTCAAAAAAGATGTATAAGTTTTGAGGAGAGGTTTTACACCTGTCTGTTCCTCACGTTCTTATTGTGGCGTGTTTTCTCAGGCCCTGCTGATCCGAGCACTGCTGGAGTATTCTCAATCCTCTGATGTGAATATGCTGTATGGTCTTGCTCTGGCTGGTGGTATTTTTCTCACGGAGCTGATACGCTCCTGGTCTCTTGCTTTCGTCTGGGCTTACAACTATCGCACCGCCACTCGTCTCAGGGGAGCCGCACTCACGCTTGCTTTCCAGA
The DNA here is from genome assembly GCA_033220385.1 of Triplophysa yarkandensis. Classification (NCBI taxonomy): domain Eukaryota; kingdom Metazoa; phylum Chordata; class Actinopteri; order Cypriniformes; family Nemacheilidae; genus Triplophysa; species Triplophysa yarkandensis. The sequence goes on along the minus strand of CM065667.1, from coordinate 4,700,862 downwards.
AAATCCTGCAACTGCGCAATAATAAAGACATCAGCACAGGAGAGGTTAGCAGTGCATTAATTCATATATCAACTTTTTATTACCAACACTACATGTGCTTTGAACAGTGTGATCTGATAAGAATTTCAATATGGAGAGAACGGCTCCCTGGGTCAAGTTTTATTTATGGAAACTTGAAAAAAAATTGCATGTGAGAGGGGTTTTAGCCAGCCTCTCATAGCTTCTTCTTGTTACCTTCTGGCCCATTAAAACTAAAGTGTGTTTTGGTGCCAGAGAGTTTTATATCGAGGCTGATTCATTGTTCAAATGGCACTCTAGCTGGGGTTCAGGGAACTGTACAGTGTTTTATTTCTTATGATTCTTGCTGTTTTACTTTCAGCTGGTGAACATTTGCTCGAGTGATGGACAGCGGCTGTATGAGGTCGTCTCCGGGGGCTGTCTGCTAGCTGGGGGACCTCTTATTGGAATTCTGGGTTTGTCCTATACCACTTATTTCTTAGGACCAATGGCGCTCATTGGATCAGCCATGTTCGTCTTCTTCTATCCCACCATGGTGAGATAAACACAGTTTTTACAGGCATCTCAATAATTACTGTTCACACCAGTGTGGCCCACATTTGATAAAATCTTGAGTAGGATGACAACAGTGTGAATCACAGCAAGTCCATTTCTGTTAAGAAATAGTTTTGAAGGTCCAGTTTTTTAAATTTAGTGGCATCCAGCGGTGAGATAATAAAACGTCCACCACTCACCCCTCCCTTTCGAAGCACGTGGTGGCTGACACAGGACAAAAATGTTGTCATCTCTCTGCTACAGGTTGTTAATCACATTTATTTTTCTGCAGATGCTAGTCTCCCGCCTGACAGCGTTTTACCGTAAAAAGTGTGTGACTGTTACGGACCGGCGTATCCGGCTGATGAATGAAATCCTGGGCTCTATAAAGTTCATTAAGATGTACTGCTGGGAAAGAACGTTTGGAAACAACATTCAAAGTAACTGTCCACACAGTTACACCCACAATGCTTGGTCACCATCACTATACACTCTGAGATTTGACATCTTGTAGTCTCCATAGAAATCAGAGATCATCTCTAATTGCTTTCAAAGAAAATTTTTAAAATGCACAGGCTTGGCTGCGTCCTTTCTTTGAGAATCTGTTGAGTAATGTTGAGTTCTTAATGTCCCTAAAAAGGCTTTTCTCACATTCAGAGATGACAGATACAGCAGTGGAATTATTTTTTTTAAATCAGCCGAGCACCAGGAGGCTAGCTCCTCCCAGAATTAAACACATTGATTGCAATATAAAGAATAGGACGTCTGTTATGAAACAAGGATCCAGTTTTAGAAATGGCTACAATGTACGTCCAACTCCTAGCTAAACAACTTGTTGTTGCCGACAGAGAACTATTCTTAAACCACACATACAGCTTCAGCAATCCATCATCACATACACTGTAAAAATACTTAATGAGGTTTAGTTAATATCACAAACACAGTTCATTTCTCTAAAATAAAAAAAGTATTTATAAATACATATAAATGAAGTTTCTGTAAAACAACCGCATTTACTTAATAAATATACACTAACAATATCTACCAAAACGGTCAGAAATATTTAAGTTAATAGCATTTAATTAATGTTTACTTAGTCTCTGATTATTTTTTTATTAATTTCACAGCCTTAAAATGTGCTTTTTTTTAAATGTAATGATATCGTAAAATATTCCAGGCCATACTTTTGTCGAATTGAACAAAGTTTAGCCCATTGATTGTGAATGACAAACAGTATGCATGCAGTTCTTTAATGAGTGCTAAAAATGGTTAGACTTAGTTCATCTATGACAGAGAGCAACAATGACCTTGTGTGAATGATTCTTTCTCTGTGTATTCAGAGGTCCGTTCAGAAGAGAGAGGAATATTAGAGCGGGCCGGATTTGTTCAGAGTCTCACAGTGGGTGTGTCTCCAATCGTGATCTTGATATCTAGCGTGTGCACCTTCACCCTGCATATGGCCCTTGGCAATGATCTCACTGCAGCACAGGTGAAGCAAACTTTTTGCATTCAGTTTTAATTCATTCACTGACACTCCTTTCTGTCACATCCCGCAGGCCTTCACAGTGGTTGCTGTTTTTAACTCCATGACATTTGCCCTAAGGGTCACACCTGTATCGGTGCGCTCCTTATCGGAAGGATCCATAGCTGTGAAAAGATTTCAGGTCACTTCACACTGAACATTTACACCAAATCCATTGGGCATTTGAAGGTGTCATTGCCAAATGTGTCATTATTTACAATATTTATTTATTAAAAGTGTCACTCTTGTCATTTCTAACCTGTTTGACTTCAGCAGAGCACGAAAGAAGATATGATTGACAAACATTGACAATAACCCTTCAATCCTAGCGTATTGGCTTAAAAGGGGAGTATCACAGGGAGTTTCTCCCATTCTTATGTTAATGTAGAATCACATTGTTCATATATCCGAAAAGTCAAACAAGTTTGAAATGAAGAAAATTAGATGAAACGATAACACAGTAAGTGTTTGGTGAAATATCATTGTCTAGAGTTTTACATAAAGCAGAAAATGGATAATCTAAAATTAAAAAATAGAAGAGGAAGCTCAGAGGCTCCACTTCCACCCACAGAAGCTCTTTATGATGGAAGATAGGCAGAGGATTCCATGTAAAACTGAAGATCCTGACAACGTGCTGGAGTTTAAAAATGCAACCCTAGTCTGGGAGAAGACCTGCTGCTCACAGGAAAAGAAAAGCAAAGGCCAGCAGAAGGATGGAGGCATGAAGAGGGTTTTGAATAGAGAGAAACTGAGCTTAAACATCACAGAGGAGAGCAAAGAAAAGAGCCAAGAACTCAACACAGAACACCTCCTCACACACATGGAGCGGAAGAGTCCGCAGAGCACCATCTCCTCCGTCACGAGCATGAGACCTCCGCTCCACAAAACCCTTCATCACATAGACTTGTGTGTCCGGAAGGTAGTCCAACCCTTAATATTATGCAAATACATTTTTTAAACCCTTTTCCTTTTTTTTTTACAGTGACTAGGTTATTTACTAAAAAAAGTAACAAATATTCAAAATTTGATTTTTCAAACAAAGGGGCTTTATATGGGCGGCAGTAAGCATGGCCGAAGCATAACACATTTTATGAATAGAGCTGTTATTTATGGAGCTATTCATGAAAAGGATTACTATCGATCTGCTTGGGTAAAATCTCTAAATCTTCACTCCTGTATGCACACAGGGTTCACTGGTTGGTGTTTGTGGTGGAGTTGGAAGTGGAAAGAGTTCGATGCTCTCTGCTCTCCTGGGACAGGTTAGAGGTCACAGTTCGATTTAAAACATCTTAAACTATCTTAAACAGCTTAACTAGAAAGTTCTATGCGTGAATATTGTGGGCTAGCACTAAAACAGCATTAAAGTGATAGTTCACTCAAAAATTCGGTAATCATTTACTCAATGTGAGCCAAAAAGCACTGTGGTTGTTTGGTTACTGGTATTCCTCAAAATGCCTTCTTTTGTGTTTTGCCGGAGAAGGAAAGCGTTACAGGTTTGAAATCACCTGAAGATAACTAAATAAGGACAGAATTTTTTTTTTAAACTTAAGCATACAAGAGACAGTTAATTAAAAAAATAACATTTGTTAATATCGGTTGAGATGGGTCGAGAACTTATGCGCTCACAGTAATCTGAGATTGATTCTCATCTCCACAGACCTCTTTTTACCAAACGTGCTCTTCTGACTCACTTACATTTACATTACATATTACATTTATTTATTTGGCAGACGCTTTTATCCAAAGCCACTTATTTTGTAGTATTGTGCAGTGGTCAATTATCACTGCAGGGCAAACGAGTCTAAGGTGCCCTGCTCAAGGGCATTTCATTCATTGCCTGCTGGCACTGTGATTCGAACCCACAACATTCTGCATACAAGTCCAACTCTCTAACCACCAGACCACAACTGACCCATGACACTCATTTCTAAACTCATGTCTCTCCAAAATGTGTTAGAACCCCTAGATCAAAAAAGTATCAAATTCCTGTTTACAGATATAAATTTGTTTGGCATAAATTAATTTATTCAGAACATGCTTTTTTACATTTTGCATTGTTTTAATTATTTACTCAACAACTCATAGGTATGAGTTTCTGTATGCATTTGAAGGCATCATTAATCCAGCTGGTCCTGTAAGCAGGGTATGAACTGATTGTGGTTGGATTCTCTACAGATGTCCCTGCTTGAAGGCTCGGTGGCTATAAATGGAAGTTTGGCGTATGTGGCTCAACAGGCCTGGATCATCAACGATTCCCTGAGAGAGAATATACTGTTTGGAAAAGAATATATCAAGGAAAAGTATGAAAATGTATTTGTGGATCTAAAAATGAATCCCAAAATTACTTCAAATGAGAAATTCAATTACATGTTGTGCTTCCTAATCACATACTTAACAATCTCTCTAGGTACAATGCTGTTCTGGACGCATGCTGTTTAGTTCCTGACATAACCGAGCTGCCATACGGAGACATGACTGAGGTATCTGCACATAATACAAAATCCTGATCTTAGAAAGGTCTTCAGACTTGTCCCATGGGTATCACTTTCTCAATTGGACAAACCTTAAACAAGATCTTCATGCAGTGTAACAATGACTGTGTTTGTAACTGTAGATAGGAGAGAAAGGTGCCAACCTCAGCGGCGGCCAGCGACAGAGAGTGAGTCTGGCCCGGGCACTGTACAGCGAGAGACCTATTCTTCTGCTGGATGATCCGCTCAGTGCCGTTGACACACATGTGGCCTCTCGGTTGTTTCACGATGCAATCCGCGGTGCTTCCAAAGAAAGGACAGTCATATTTGTGACACACCAGTTACAGGCAAGACCCTCAATGCATGCTCAATTGAGAATTAACCATATAAACACATAATAGAATTAATTACATAAAAGTAATTAAATAAATGCTTATGAATTATAAAAAAAGTATTTATTTTATTATTTTATAACTAGCATTTTATCATGTCAAAAATTATTTATTCAAAGGTGAGTAAATGAAGACAACATTTTTTGTTTTGGTTGAACCACCTTTATGCAATATACAGCTGTAGGGAAACAGAATGTGTTTGTTCTACAGTTTTTGCCTGATTGTGATGATGTGGTACTGATGAAGGATGGCAAGATAGCAGAACACGGCACACATGCCCATCTCATGGAGAAAGAGCGGGACTACGCCGCACTGTTCCACAGCGTACAGCAAGAGGTACCACACGCCACCCACAGCAGCCCGTGCCCTCTAGGAAAACATCAGGGTCAGACGCTTGAGAACATCCGGCATCACCCACTGCAAAATTCATGAGCCACAGCCACAGAGCTGCCAGGCTTGAAATGTTAATTCTGTCGGTACTTTTGTAATTTATAAGCACATTGATCAATGCGAGGAACAGCCGGGGGACCTTTTCACTGATCTCTGAATTAATCACTTAATGTGTCCTGATAATCACTAGAGGATTGCTCTTTACCATCTCTCATTCAGAACCTGGTGAGGATGAACCTGAAAAACAAGCAGAGGGCAAAAGACCCCAGCAGCCCGCAGTCTATTCAAGCTAACGTCACGGTCAAACCCTCTGCTGAGATCAAGAAAGGAGGTGAGGGGGGATTACATTCATCCAGTGGCTTTCGACTGGTTTTGCTTCAAGGCTAAGATTTTACATCAGATATCGTGCAGAGACTCAAGACATAACATTTTATGATTTTAAGCCTTTAAATGATCAAATTGGGCATTCGATGAAGTAGATGAATATCATAAATTTCTTCTTTGCAACACTAAAAATTATATTTTGAGAAATGTCATGGTTTTGATTTTAGACAGTGAATGTTAATGGGGGCAAATGATGTTTAGTTACCAACATTGTTCGTAATATATTCTTTTGTGAAGATGAAAGAAAGCCATACAGTTTTAAAATTACATTAGTGGGAGGAAATGATCTACAAGTTTTAATTTTAAGCAATTATTTTATCCTGTTGTCTAATATTGGCCACACTTTCTTTATCTTGACAGGCCAGCTCATGCAGGCAGAGGAAAAGGGGTCTGGGGCCGTGGCCTGGGACGTGTACAGCTCTTACATCAAGGCTGCTGGAGGGACTCTGATCTTCGTCATAAATATCCTCCTCTTCCTCTTCACCACAGGCAGTATTGCCTTCAGCAACTGGTGGCTCAGTCACTGGATCAGACAGGGCAGTGGGGTAAGTCGGGTCGGCTTTAGGTGGCTTTCGCCCGTTCATACTTCAGGCAGCTTGCATCTGGTTGCCAAAATGAACATCAGTCCCGAAACTAATTAGAATTGCCAGACACTGCATGACTTACTCAGTGGGAGAATCACAGCAACAGATGCTGCTGTTAGCTCACGTTCTGTGAAATAATTGAGACTGGGACTAGCACACGCAGTTCAGCTGGAGCGCATGGATCCTCTGAAGATGGATCACATTGCCAAGGTGATGTTTCTTTGTCTCCGCAGAATTCCTCGCTGGTGCCGGGGAATGAGACCATGGAGAGCAACAGTATGAGACTGAACCCGCACATACAGTACTACTCCAGGGTGTATGTTCTATCCATGGGGGTTGCGCTCTTTCTGAAGACCTTGCGAGGGCTGGTGTTTATTAAGGTAATCTTGAAAATTAACATTTTGACTGCAGTCTCTATTACACTCTTGAATTTTGAAACATAGTCTAAGTTAAATTTTTATAAGTATATATCGCTTGTTTTTGAATTAAGTTGTCGTAAATTGTTGGCTTTTTGACTTCTGATCCTTTTCCTCTTAGTTGTGTTTTGTTCTGTTTCTTTAAATGAAAAAGCCTTTGTGCAGAATGCATTGATCTGTCTGGTGTCCTGACTTTTCTGATAATAAGCCGTGGGGTTGTGTGTATATGTCCCCTCGGGTCTCTTTGGCCACATTTCTATTTAGCAGATCCGACAGCACATTACAGAGTTTATGTTTCTGTGTAATTATGTGCCACTTGTATTTACTAATTCCTCTATGATGGCCAATCTCTTATTACCTAGAGGTAAGAATGAAGATTCAGAAACTGTATGGGTTCTACAAGCAGAAATAATTTCTCCTCTTGTGCTAAACCATCAAGTCTACATGCTTAAATGCTCTCCTTAGAATAGAAAGTTATTTTTTAAAAAATGTTGTTTGGTATCATTTGAAGCCCCGCAATAAGTATTTGAGACTAATAACGGTAATAAACCTTGCTTTAATCTGCTAAATGTCATTGTTTGAGCCAATCATGACAAAAATTCGTCTCATTCAATAAACCCTAACTTTTTTAAGAATACTTTATGTTGTTATAGTTCAATAATAGTGCTTAAAGAAGAAAGTTGTTTGAGAACTTAGCTTTGAAGTGATTTGTTGTGGAGGCTTTAAAGGATTTGTTCTGGGTTGTTTTCATTATGCAGCATCAAGATTTAGGGTGGTAGATAAGTTATGAGATGTTTCAATTGGGTCTCTAAACTCAGAGCTTTGCCAATTCGTTCTTTGTTCATTTGCTGTGGACTTTTTCGCCACATTATCTTGGTAAAATGGCTGTTTAAATGTTTGTTTACATCCCTGACCTGTTTACATTCATTTAAAACCCTAATATTGCCCATTGACATTACTGTTGTGTATTTTTTTCTTACAGTCTATTGTGAACGCATCCTCAGTTCTGCATGATAAACTATTTAAGACTGTGCTTCGGAGTCCCATGCACTTTTTTGACACAACCCCCCTAGGACGTATTCTCAACCGATTCTCCAAAGACATGGACGAGAGTGAGTAGCTTCCCTCAATAAAGCAGTTTCATAAATCCCGTTGTGGCCTGGTGGTTCGGGTGTTGGACTCGTGACTCGTGGGTCACTGGTTTGATATTCTGTACCAGCGAGGAATGTCGGTGGAGGGAGTATATAACAGGTGCTCTCTACCACCTTCAATACCACGACTGAGGTGCCTTGAGCAAGGCACCATTCCTCCCAACTGCTGCCTTGGTTCCACGGCATGACTGATCATTGCTCCGGGTTTGTGTTCACTTACTGTGTGTGTGCACATGGATAGCACAAATTCCTATTACCCTCACATCCCTGAGCAATGTCGTGAACGTTTTTCTGTATGTGTACCTCTCTCAAAAACTTTCTTTTTTCCTTTTGGCAAAGTTGATGTGCAACTGGCTATGCAGTGCGAAGTGTTGCTCCAGAATTTGGCATTCATACTCTTTTGTCTGGGTGTGGTGGGAACAGTGTTCCCATGGTTCCTGTTCTCCCTCATTCCCTTAGGCGTGTATCTCTTCATCATCGATAAAATCTCCAGGTAAGAATAATTTGAGTAAATATTTTTGAGTAAATCATATTTTGTAAATCTCACAGAAGTCATGCAGTTTTCTAAAACACAACCTTCTTCATACATGTTTATTAATAGAATCTGGTTCAAATAGAATGATATTCTAAAGAAAAGCATTCATAGGGAGATGATGAGCAGAAATCAACAAACTTTTTTGTCAATAAATGCCCGCCTCTCCTTCACATTGTCACTCATTCCTGCCCGCTTTACTGCTTATACGTGACAGGCCTAATAAAACCCCACATAAATCAGTTCACAAGTCAGAAATGACTAACCTTTCTCATCGCAGGCTGATCACAAAATAAGCAGATGAGCTGAGCCAAAGCTTGGATTAAATGCTGTCACTTATATAAATGTATAGCATATTAATGTCCTTAATCGATTCTTCTTTTTACTCAAAAGGGTTTTGATTCGTGAGCTAAAGCGACTGGAAAATATCAGCTTATCACCTTTCACCTCTCATATCACCAGCAGTCTGCAAGGATTGTCCACTATCTATGCTTACGGCAGGGGGACAGACTTCATTCACAGGTAATATCCAGCAAATGCCCTCTGTTACTCTTCACTGAACCTCTGAGATTGAATTTGGTGACAGCAACACAAATATTTGGTGAATTTTTGGAAGTCGTTGAATTAAATAAAAGAATTGAAATGAGTGAAGATCTTTTTATGATGCTGTATATGCACTTTTCATTCTACAAAAAAGCTTTGTATGAATTATAAATTACATGATACACTGTTCTAAATTATAAGGGACATTTTCTGATTATCAGAACAATTCATGTAATCAATGACATGTAAGGCTATTTATACCTGTGTAATTTTACTTAATAAAGCCACTTCTAAAATGTCACAGAAAAATCATATTTTTACATTTTAGTTATATAACCCGTCCAGCCCCGGAATTCAATTGAATGTTTTTGAAAAGCATATCTTCTTCAAAATATCTTCTTTTCTGTGTTCAGTGGAAGTAAGACAATCATGCAGCATTGAAATGACATGAGAGATCTGAAAATAAAGTTTGTGTTTGCACAAATAAATTGTATATGTTGCAAACAAGATGATACGTTAATAGCCTTATTTTACTGCCTACAAAAACCAATGCCATTTAATAAATAGGCATATAATATAAAATAATATATTAATATCAAATGTAATGATGTCTTGTGTTCCACCAGATATCAGACCTTGCTAGACACAAACCAAGCTTGTAACTATCTGTTCAACTGTGGGATGCGTTGGCTGGCTGTGCGTTTGGACATCATCAGTATTTCTCTCATAACCACTGTAAGCGTCCTCATCGTCTTCATGCACAGTCACATTCCTCCTGCATACGCCGGCCTCGCCATCTCTTATGTCGTACAGGTAAGAATGGTTTGTTTAGAAAAACCATCAAATGAAGAACAGTTTGCTCTTTTGTAAACACAAAAAACATAAAAAATGCAAAGCACAGCTTTGATACCATATTAAAAGTATGGAATTATATGAGAAACAAAAAAATGAAACAGCAAGTGCGAACCATGTTGTTTACATTAAGCAAAATATGTTACTTAATGTTTTCTGTAAGAACATTATTCTTAATGAGAACAGCATGTTTAATGAAATTAAAATGTAAACAAACATAGAATTGTAAAAATGTTCTGTTTTACTATATTTTATGAGCTTATTAGCTTATTTATTAAATGAACGTTTATAATGTTTATATTTTTCTGTATAATTAATATGGATGACTTATAACAGAATTTTTATCTCCTGGTGGCTTCAGGCCCTTCTACAAAAAGGTTATTTATAGATTATTAATGTTGATGATTTGTCAATCTAACATGCACCCTGATTAAAAAGAATGAGAGACTTTTCCGTCTCTTCTTTAGCACAACAAGTGCTGTGAGTGTTCTTTTCTTAAACCCTTAACCTTTGTGAGCATCCACCACTAAACTGTATGTTCCTGTATCCTTTCATTCTAGCTGACTGGCCTGGTTCAGTTCACCGTCATGCTCCTGTCTGAAACCGAAGCCCGTTTTACATCAGTGGAGCGGATCAATCATTACATAAAGGTAGAAGCATCTGTTGACACACGTGCTTTAGATGTCAGCTACATATTGGAAGGGACAGAGCAATTTTTATTCAATTGACACAGCACACAAAGGACATCAGCTCTTTACTTTGCACATGCCACTGTTACGTCCCACTCGGCGGGTTTCAGATAAAACACATTTATTGCAAAATAGAAAATTCGAAAGCATTTTTCGCAAGGCTTTCGACTTTGGAGAGAGATAAATAAAGCCTTTTTATGGATAAAAGCATAATCTGTGAAGATACTCACGGCATTTGTTAATCCAGAACCTAGAAAGCGAAGGTCCTCACCAGATTGCCCTGTCGCCCTCTCCTACTTCTTGTTGGCCACAAGAAGGACGATTGACTTTTCAAAATGTGCAAATGCAGTATCGGGACAATCTTCCTCTGGTTTTGAAGAATCTCTCCTTTTGCATCCAACCAGAGGAGACGGTGGGAATCGTTGGCAGAACAGGGTCAGGTGCGTCTCTCAGTTGCTTTAAGCCGTGTTTGTCTCAATCACATCATTGGTGAAAGTAATAGATTGTGACACAGGATGGCTGTTTCTTCAGGGAAATCTTCGCTAGGCGTCGCACTCTTCAGACTTGTGGAACTTAGCGGGGGAAAAATCGACATTGATGGTGTCGACATCGCTCACATTGGTCTGGACGATTTGAGAAGCAAGCTGTCAGTCATACCCCAAGAGCCAGTTCTGTTCATTGGTACTGTCAGGTACGGTCCACATCACTTTCACCTGCTCACCCCACAATGTGAACTAAAGGTTTCAACATGTGCTGTGAATTTCTTTGGTTTCTCTAATGTGCAGTTAATCAAGTGAAATTTATCTCAAACCGATCGTATGATTTGTTTTAAAAATAAGATATTTTGATTATGTTGGATGAAAGGGAAAGTATTTTTAAAGGTTAAGCAAGATATTACTCTAGGATCGCCAAGCATTTGGGTAAGACCAGTAGAATAAAATGGTTCTTACTATTTGTCTTTAAAAGATACCAAAATATAATACCATATCATAAAAAAGGGAGTAAAATAAAATATTTTTAAAATAAATTAAAAATCAAATTTTATTTTCTTTTAAGTATACAAAAGTGGTTCTTGTTGCTCAGTTGGTAGTGCATTGTGTTAGCAATGATCTCCACAAAACACATGTAAAAATAATGTAAAAAGTGTAGTGACTTACTTTCTTCTGCAGAACACAACAGACGAAATATTAATGTTTTTAAAAAATTCTATTCTATACGCAATGTGTAGTGCTTTTGTTTGGTTTTACAACATTCTTCTTAATATCTTCATTTGTGTTTTGTAAAACAAGAAACTAATACTGGTTTGAAATGTTTTCATTTTGGGTGAAATGTTCCATTAATTTTTACTTCTTACATGAATTTACAAAATCATAAGAGAGTCATTGATATTTCTAATGAAATATCTAGTTTTATTGCACAGTTTATACAGTCACTGTATGTACATTTACAATGCATAGTTAATAAATAGTTAGTTTGCTCTGATTTCATATTTACATCAGGTCAAATCTGGATCCCTGGGATCAGTATACAGATGAACAGATCTGGGAGGCACTAGAGAAATCACACATTAAAGATATGGTGAGTCGGGGAATGCTTCATCATTTGAATAGGTCTTGAAATTACTTTCTTAATGTAAATGACCTCGCAGTTTGTTTGCCTTAGAGGATTCTTTATCTTGATGTTTGTTTCAGGTAAGCCAGTTGCCTAATTCATTGTATTCTGAGGTGGCAGAAAATGGAGAGAACTTCTCTGTGGGAGAGAGACAACTGCTGTGTTTGGCCAGAGCACTTCTTAGATGTAGCAAGGTCTGTGGCCTCATTCATAGCAGTTATAGTGTTATAATTTATTTGAGAATCACATTTTGATTCTTGGATTTAATGTTTAATGTGACAATTAAAGTGACGTTGACTTTGACTTTAATGTGTGTTTTATAATAAACAGCTTCGAACTGCTGAGATTGAGTTTTTCATTAATATGGTGAAAGATTGCCACCACATGGCTTAAAGTAAATGAGTTCAGTTTACGTCAATAATCTACAAAATTACTCATCGAGAAATATTTGCAATATTGTAGGTTAAGTGTGTTTATCTGATTTATAGGCTGCAGAGAGTCTTTAAAGGAGTAGTTCACAGAAAGTTAAAATTCTGTCATCATTAAGGCACCCACTTGTAATTTCAGCCTACATGACTTTATTTCTTCTGCAGAAAGCAAAAGAAGTTATTCCATGCACAACATGGAATCCAATCACTTCAATTGTTTAAAACAAACAATGCAAGTCATTGGGCTGCTGTTGTTCGGTTAACAAAATTTTTTTGCGTTCTGTAGAAGAAAGTTGAATAGGACTGAAATGACATTTTTGGGTGAATTATCCCTTCAAAACTTTGGAAAAAAACTTTACATGAAAAAAATAACATGCTGCTAAGCAATGAGGGAAAAAATCTTATTTTTCATTTCCAACCGGAAACTATTAAAAAATTACAAATTCATTGAAAATGATCTAACTTCTTGCTTCATTCAGAAAACATAAAACATAAAATGTAAAAAAATATTTTTATAGTGAATTTGTTAGCTAGACAGACAATGCTGCTTTCTTCACACTAAGTGTTGTATACTGTAGTTGATTTAATAGGTCTAGAATTATGTATGATTTGTTGCCTTTTCTTGTAGTAATTGCTTTCAATTACTTAATTTGAAGTCGCTTCGAGAAAAGTGTCGGCTAAACAACTAAATGAAAATAAAATGAAACAGATGACCATTGAAGAAGTTTGCATTATACTGATTTGTGCTGTATGTTTGTTTAGATTCTACTCTTAGATGAGGCAACAGCTGCCATTGACACAGAGACAGACCGTCTCATACAGGACACTATTCGATCGGCATTCAGTGGCTGCAGCACTCTGATCATTGCCCATCGGCTCAACACTGTGCTCAACTGTTCCAGAATTATGGTTTTGGACCAGGGTCAGGTTAGTCACTTATCAGTAACCCTATATTAAAACCTAACCCTGATGGACAAAAAAAATCCTTCAGGCACAAAAATGAATCTGGAAAAAGCCAAATAAGTCTTGCAGCAAAAAAGGAATTATGCAAGTAGATGTTATATTTTATGTTCTTGCTGTCTTCTTTCAAACAGATTTTGGAGTTTGATACCCCTTCAAACCTACTGGCCAATGAGAACTCTCGTTTTCGTGCCATGATGGCAGCAGATGAAGAAACTTCTAGATCTAACACGCACTAACATAAAAAGAGACAAGAAGAACTTTCAACCTGCTCAAAAAGTTACAGAGAAGCGGCTTACTTTAAAACTCAGATGTTTGTTGTAAATTTGCACACTGACATGTAATTTATTTGTTTTTTATATTTTTACAGTGTATAAAATATGTATAGTATAGTGACTATAAGGTAAAGTATTGATCTGATCTTAAGTCCATTTAATGGACAAGGATTAAAATTCAGCCAAAGATTATTTAAATAACAAATAAAAAAGAAAAGATAGAAAAGAAAGATGCTGTTTAATGTTAATTGTTAATTTCATGTTTTGTGCTATTGTTATTTGAGTGACATAATACATCAAGTGCAACTGTGCAATTATTTTTAGTGAACCAAAATGTGACTTGTAAGAAATATATTATCAAGACATTTCTGTTATTAAATTAATGCCAAATAAACGAAATTCTAAACAATTTTCCTAATTTCCTCTTTTAAAATCGTGTGTTATGACGTCACTGCTGGATGTTTCTCAAATGTTTGTTCGCCTTTCTCTTTAGCAAACTCACCTGTGGGCGGGACTTAAAATCGCCTTACTCTCATTGGCTAGTGAGTTTTTAATTAACAGCTCCATGACCAGAAGGTCAATACAGAACACGGTGCAAACGATTTTAAAAAGCGATCTACACGCCGTTATCTTTATTGGCTTTATTTTTTAAATACTTTCTTATGTATTTACCTTAACCAACCGAGATAACTTATCCTGTAATTATTACAAGTGCAATATTAGGACAGGGTTTGCCTTTATGTTTAATGATGATCATAGTCTGGTTGTGTTGTGATTGACAACAGATTCAGCAGCAGACAGATATAGAAGCCCTTATAAGTCTCAACAATATTAGATTTATTTATTTCTATAAATTGATTTTGCTCAGTTTGTTATATGTAAGCTATAATGAACATTGTTTGCAAAAGGTCTTAATTAATAAAACATTAGGAAGACCTCTAATATATTAATAATCTAATATTTTATGAATTTCTGTATAGGTTAAATGACATACCTATATTTGAATATATTGAAACTATTGTGGTTGTTCTTTCTATGGATGTAAAGAAAGTTGTGTCTGTACATTCACCATACGTTTATTTGACTTTAATGGGCTCTTTACTTCTCTTTTAAAGATGACATCCCATCGTCATCCTCATCTGGACAGGAAAGTTAACTCCAGGTACGTCAATGTCACCGAGACAATAAAGTTGTACTTATCTACAATATGCAGTTTTTTTCATTTAGCCCTTTAAATTCTCACTGCCCAATACTCGGGAATTTGTCTTTTTATTGATTGTTGTAATGATTATTTCTTTTAAATGCAACACTCTTTCCATCCATATGAAACATATAATAAACAGGATAACTAATGCGAAAATGACCACTGTTTATGTTTAATATCTGAAAGACATTCAATCCCCGAAGGTTAAGAGAAGGATGAAGAGAATCTTGGTTCCTCACCCCGCATGACTAGCCAACTTTAAATACCAACTACTAAGTAATGTACTAACGTACTTAGTCATTAAAGTACAAACAATAAAACAAAACAGATAACATGAATTTATACTCCTTTAAAAGCATTGGAGCTGTCCATGGTACTCAAATGGAGTTAATGCTCTAATTTACATCTCAGGACAAAGCTTGTAAACTACATTCAGGTTGTAGTTTTGCAATTGCTAAGGTTTCTTAAAAATCATCTTAAGAAGCTTGTAATCGGCTTCGGCTGAAATTAGATCCCTACCATACATGTAGTGGTGGAACCTTTCACATGCAAATCCGATGCTCAGGCATTCTTTTTCTATTGTGGCGTAGTTTTGTTTGGTGCGCTTGAGTGCCAGTGAGGCGAATGCCACTGGCACCGTTCTTACTGGCATTGCTTTGTGTTGTCATAATACTTGAGAATGAGCATTTCTGTGATCGAACGTTTTATTTCTAGAACCAGCTAGTTACGTTTGAGAAACCAGTGCCATGCAACGCCTTTGTCCAGGAGCCTGCGAAGCAGCTCACACACCTCCGAGAGCTGCGGGAGAAACAAAGTCAAATGTGTCAGATATCTGATAAAGTGTTTAACAGTTGGAGTTTCAAGCCTCTACAGGGTTTCAATAGTGTGTGGATATTTTTGATGTGATCTAACTCGGCTTCTGCATCTGATTCACAAAAGCTAACAACCAAGATGTTGTCTGCGATGAGCCCTATGCCTCTGAGTCCCATTAATAGCTCATGATGCTTTTATTAGTAGGTTTCGGGTGCCACACATTTCTGAATGGCAGTTCACACCATCCTATCCCTTTGGTGTCCAGAAAGTTGTCATTAAACTGTACTCATTTCCAGCTCAGTAATTTAGTAATTTAACACTTATTGTATCTGAGTACTGTTGCTTTGTGAGTGGCTCATCTGAACATGCCACAAGCTTGTGAAGTTCCTGCAGTATTGTTAACTTCATCCACGGACATTTGTCCCCTGAGAGCTGTGGTTATTGATCGGTTTCTACTACTTCAAATGCTAATGTGTGCTTGGTGCCCTTTATGGTGCGTTCAATCTAAAATCTTTGGCACCAGAATACTATTTGTTGTACTCGGCTGAATTGGGATTTCCAGATCCAGTTTACATTTGGTTACTCAGCTGTAAAATTACACATTGCTGCTGTGTCTATCTGACATGCATGCCTTTTTTTTTATAAAGTTTCAGGTGATTGCACTGATCCTGGTACATCACTATATTCACTTTGTTTGATCTGTCTGTCCTGTAAGCACCATGGTGTAGGAGTGTGTTTGTTGACATTTGCTTGGGGGTCGTAGTGTCCTTGATATTATGGCTGTCTCTCTTAATCTTATGAGTTCCTACCCAGACAGCATGTTTACTCATTTTAGGCTTTTGAAGCATTTTTGTTTAATACCTAAACATGTTTGATGCCTTTATAATGACCATAAATGTCTTGGTGCTGCAGAGGTCCACAGTACCATTTTTGTTTCGCCAAAATTGGACATTTGGAAAATCGATTTTTGAGCATTCATGAATTGATCCAGGATCGTCCACGTCTTGATCGTAATGTATAGATGCATAATTTTGTTCTCGCACCCCTAGTTTCCAGACTTGGGGAGGAGAAAGCCGCAGGTCAGTCTGAAGGATAACTCCTGGCTCTACATGTCGAGTTCACAAAATTCCATCAATAATTGGTTTACAGACTTGGCAGGGACCAAAGCTCTTACTCAACTTGCTAAAACGGTACCTCCAGCTGTCTGTGAACTGAGAATAGATCACTAGATATTTGGAAGACATTCAAAGATGTTCTTAATACCTTATAGGCCCTTAAGCATTGCTCAATTTCACGGTCTAAGCACAAGCTTAAGCTTAGCTTTTGCACTAGTCTAATTGGTTTTTATGTGAGTTAGGTGTCCATCTTCAGCGAGAAAGAGGAAGGCACCATGACACTGGCCAACCATCATATACAAACTGTTTGTTTTGCAATAAGGGAAAGAACTGAACTTCTTTACTTTAATTTATAAAATTAAAAAAAGTTTAATAAACTTAAATGTTTATAGAATTTAATGCATATCAGATGATGTGTAATTGTGTTAGAGGAAGGGAGTACCTTGAGGAGATCAACACCCTTACCAAAATTATATGGCAGTTTGTTTCTCTCAGAAAGAATGGGCCAAAAAGGAGATTTCACTTACTCTGAAAATTTGAAATTGTAAAAGGTCTTTCACAGGGATACAGCGATTTTGAAATATCTAAGATATTGAGGCGTGATCACAGAACCAACAAAGGTTTTAAAAAAATAGTCAACAGAGTCACAAGAAACGTGTCTAGAAGTAAAGACAAATATTAACCGCCAAAGATTTGAGAAATATCAAACATGACACTACCAGGAACATGATATCATCCAGTTCTGCCATAATACACAACAGCAACCTAACTGAACTGAGCTGTCAAGAAGTATGAGATGTTCAGTTCTCAGAAAAGTAAGCTGAAACCTGACCACCTCTAAACAAGACACTTAAGTTAAAATGTAAAGAATGGGCAAAGAAATATCTGAAGATTTTGTGGACTGATGCGATGAGAGTGACTCTTGATGAACCTAAGGGATGGGCCATCGGTTGAATCAGTAACGGACACAGAGCTCTACCTCGACTCAGATGCCAGCAAGGTGGAAGTGGGATACTGGTATTGGCCGGTATTATTAAAGATGAGCTTGTTGGACCTTTTCGGGTTGAAAGTGGACCCAAAATCAACACTGAAACCTCCTACCAATTTTAAGAAGACACTTTCTTCAAGTAGTGATACAGGAAAATAATTTATCCTTCAAGAAGACTTTCGTTTTTATGCAAGACTTTGCTCCACGGAAAACAGTATTCCTCTAAACAGTGTCTGGGAATCAAAAAACTGATTCTGAAAAGATCAGGAAACTGAATGACTTTTTGTATGGAAGGGTCATTGGTCACAGAGGCTTCTTTTAATTTCTAAAATCTTTTTATTGTAAATTTTGAGTTTTATTTTTCTGACCTTACCAGGTGAAAACAAAGAAGTGAGATATGAAAATCTTTGTTTCTTCATTTAGTTGCATAATAATTCTGCACACTAATAGTTGCCTGATAATGGTGTACATTTATATATTCTCTTAAGAAAGCCAAAACTGAAAAGGTACTCCTTAATTTATCAAATTTTAGAAAAGTTTTTAAATAATTTTATTGACCATGAGCAATGTTATTTTATATTTAGCCATTGTTTGGCAGAGCAATAATATCTCTTATTAAAAAAGAGAAGAAATTACTCTCATGCACCTTCTCTGGATGGGTTCCACGACGGTGCAATGATCTGCCTTTTACAACACATTGGGATGACTCCCCTTTCTTCTTTAAAAACTTCCTAAAAACCCATCTTGTCTAACAACAACTGACACACTTAGAACCTCTTTCCTGATAACCTCGCTCTTGTCTTGGCTGGAATGTTATGATTAATCTAACTAGGACAAGTGTTATTTCACTTATGCATGCTTTGTTACGTCTTGTGATGATTTATTTTTCTTGAACCTTGCTTGTAAGTTGCCCTGGATAGAAGGGTCTGCCGAATGACTAAATGTAAATGTAAATGATATCCATTTTACTCTTTTGCGGTTTTCAGTTAAACTTAGTAGTAAACTTTTATATGCGAATCTCCGCTCTCTTACCAACAAAATGGACGAACTTCTCCTTCTTTTACATGTTGTGTGCAGCACTGATTGCCCGATAAATACAGAAAGGAACTTGTCCCAAACCTTGACTGCCCAAAAATATTTTATGAACTGCAAAGCGACTTGGATTACGGAAAGATTCTATAAAAATGAAGATCAGTATCAATACAAAAAAATGGAGAGAATCAGAATCAAAATCACAACACGCTTTATTGCCAGGTGTGCTTGCCAACACAAGGAATTTGTCTTGGTGACAGTAGCTTCCAGTACATATACAATGTAAAGTGACAAGAAAAGTGACATGTAACATAAATAAAAAAGGTACAAATTATAACTATGTAAGATGACAGATAATTGTATAAATGCAATGTGACAGAAGAGCTCCGGGCTGTATAAAATGTGTAAAGATGTTCTATAAATACACAAGTGCTATTTATAAAATGACTGAGGGAAATTGTTGCACACGTGATTGCAAGTAAAAGGTTGAGAAACTTGTTACCAGATCCTGTAAGATATGTAAACTAAGCAGTCTGGAACACCCGCTGCAATGTTTGGAGGTCAATTTTGGCAGCAGGGCCTAACCAGACAGTGCTTGAAGCGTAAAGGATGGATTCAATGACGGTTGTGTAGAACTGTAAGAGCAGCTCTTGTGACAGGTTAAACGTTCTCAGTTGACAAAAGAACATCTGTTTAAAGAGATGGTTGCCGGTGTGGGGTCTCAAATGTAAAATAAAAGACATTTAATCGTCAACAAGCTGCTTATGGATGTCGATTGCTGGGGGATGGTGTCTTGTAGTTGGTATTGACTTTCAGGCCCACTGATGTAGGGTCGTTGGCAGTAATATGGTTTTGCAATAGCTCTTCATTGCCACTCATGTCTTGTGTTCCTAACCTGATTGCCAATGTGTTCCTAACCTGATTGTACAAGATCCTGTCCCAACTCCTTTAGGAATCCTCTAAGGTCGGATGTAGCTCTCTAAGTTTTGGTGTGAATCATGGTTTATCCATGGTTTGTTAAATGATAACTGAGTCCTTGTAGTGACTGATGTATATGTCTCAGTATCTGTGAGTTCATCCAGGTCGGTTTCAAAATCACTGCAGTCAGTGCGAATCAAAAGAAGCTTGTAAGACCTGGTCAGTGTCACTTTGCCTGATTTAAGTCTCAGAGAGTGATAAAAACAGAACTGTTGTCGTTCTGTGTCTGGGATCAAATCAGTCCGGTGTTGTAGTGCATTACTCACTTGTGTTTGCGATAGAATGAAATCGCTCACTAGATTGAAAACTCCCGCGGCGAGAACGGCTTACAATTAATGAAATGCACTTTAACATCATGACAGCACATCTTCTTTATCACAGTAACATCCGTACATTAACTTTTGTAGATGTAAAAGCATATCGCACCACCACACGGTTTCCTGGGTGACTCAGAATCGCAATCCGGTCTGAACAGCTGAAAGTCTGGTAGATGTAACCCCCTGTCCAGAATGGCTTTGTTTATTCTGGTTTTCCTGAAATGCAGAGCAGCAGAGTATGTAAAGCCATGTTTTTTTTCGAGCGCAAGACCCAAGAAAATAATAAGTATTTGGGGACAGGCCTGTGACTGGATTGTGTGGCGTACTTTAGGCTCCCTGCTGATAGGTGCAATGGTTGGTTTGGAATGGACAGATAAAGGGTTTAGTCTTGTGGAGTGTTAGTTTGCACTGGACATTCATTCTCTCTGACCTCATATAGCTGGGGTGATGGTGTGGACCAGAGGTTAAAGAGAAGGACAGTCGTGATCTTGCATATAATGTGAAGAAAGAGTAACACTTCTTAAATGCTTTTAATGTTACTTTTCTAAGTCTTGATTTCTTCAGTTGATTGTTTTGTTTATCATGGTAGGCAGTGATGGAGATAAAAATTAATTTTTAATTAATTACAAAAGTTTGACTCAGGTGCTTGAAAAAGAACCTTGAGAAATAATGCAATCTTCAGTCTGGTTCAGTTGTTCAAATTAATAAATCTGTACACTCCATTACAAAACTAAATAAATCTTTGGATTTATTACAGTGTTGTTTGAAAACAGTACTGGTCTTAATACCACGATAACAATCATTCATGGTGTTATTTATTGAAAAGTAAACATTTAAATGTAAAAACATCAGAATAATTGTTCTGATTTGTGCGTTTGACGTCACAGCTCAGTGTAGCTGGGGCTATTAAAGAGCTTGAGAATGTGAATGTCCTTGTGCCATTAGTAAAAAACTGTTACCATAACATCTCTAAATATTGTTTAAAGTACTGTATATACATTTAGCTTTTAGAAAATGTCTAAATGTGATTGTAATTTTAATGTAAATGGAATTAATTGTTTCTAAATAATGAAGTGAAATTATATGAATTGGAACGCTATCCAATCCCCTTTCCCTATATTAGGAATTTGCTCGGTTCCCCCATGGACATTGTACAAGGACAGTTCTTAAATTCATTTATCTGTAATTAAAATACATTTCTACGTCGTCTTCTGCGTCTTTTTCTTCTTCTATTTCCAAGTGTAATGTCAACCTAGATAATTTTCAAATATAACAACATCTGTCTTAAATATTTCCCGATCTACATATCTTAAGAATTTTTTTATTTAGTACTTATTTTTAATTTTGGAGACCCGCCAAGTACACTTATCATTGTATAGTTGCCAGTGAAGGGCCTGGGACTGAAGAACGAGCTGTCCTTTAGGGAAGATTGTGGATTCTGTGCCAATGAGATAAAGTATAGTGATCGAAATAAGAATACTGAAAGGTTACTCCAGGTATTATAATCATTCTCTGTGCTTCCACAGATTTAAAGACAGTTTCTGTCCATAGATCTATACAGAAAATATGCATTCAGATTGAGCACAAATCGTAAAGTTATTGGTCTTTAAACTGTAACCAGTGTGTTATATGCCAACAGAGGTCACTGCAACACAATAACAATCATTTTATCACTTATGACACCTTGAGATGTTTTCAATGTAACAAAAAACTTTTTGTTTCTTGTCCATTTCAGGTAAACAAAACAATTTAATGTGGATTTGACTTTCCGCATATTGAATTAACATTTGCTATTCAACTTTATTTTAGCAGATTGTCATTATATTTAAGACCTAAAATGAATGAACCTAAAAAATAATTAGCTGAAATAGCATGTTCAGGATCATCATTTAATTAACACAAACTTTCACTATAGGACTATTCTACGACCTTGTGCTAAATTCTTTGTGTATGGTCAAAGTCAAATTAGATAAATACTTTAATAAAAAATGAAGGACTGTACAAATAAATTATTAAAAAATACATTTAAAGTATTTAAAATGTCTTTAATATTACTATATTTGGGTTTTGAAACCCAACTGTCCTAATGTTTTGTGCAAAATAAAATGATTTACATTCGCCTGGATACAATATCAATATTTTACAAACCAAATGAATTTACAAATGTTTTAAAATGTACAAATGTTTAAAAATGATTCTTTTTTAAATCACAAAACATTCATGCTTTGTTGTTGTTCAAATTCAAATGATGCATAAATTATTCATATTTACCTGTTTTAAGCAGCCTAAAAAAAAAAAATACTTCAAGGGGTCATCTTCGGCTTCGATGCTGCAGGACCAAACCAAATTCGGAGAGGTGCCCAGGTTTTCTCACTAGGGTTTTGAGGCCTTCAAGAGCGCAAGTAAAAGGTGAAGTTAAAGTAGAAATGGTTAAACTTTACTACTTACAGTTTCTTGGATTAGTTAAATGTAGAGAAGATGTTAAAATTGTACAGTCATTTTAACCATGAAAGCGTCATTTGGATGAACACAACGCTGTAATTTGTTCTTCACAGCTGCTTCTCAAAGACAGAATAAAATTGGACGTCTGTCTGTCCATGACCCCTGTAATGCCCAATAATGGGCATCCTCCAGAGGGACATCCAGTTCATCTCCTCGCACTTTAGAGGCATCTAAAAGTCACAGTTGATGTTGCAGAAATCGTTAGTAGACACATTCTATTCTAATCTGCTCAACACTGCTTTTATTTCTAAAAAAATACTTTCAGAGACGTGTTTCTTATTGGATTAGTTAAATGCAGAACAAATGTTAAACATGGATACAAATGTTAAGTTCTTTAATATATATTTACTCTGATTTGTCCTCAACAGCTGCTTCAAAACAACGAGAAACTAGTGGACAAGGGATGTCTGTTAAGGCTTCTCCTTCCCAGTAGGTTAAGACAAATTCTCACAATGTATACACCGAAATCTTAGTGCTTGAATGTTTGTGGTACCTTAAAATGAAAAGGACTTCACGTACTTGTATCAATGCTTGGATCATCCATCAAAGGATCCTGAGGATCAGGCCTCAGCCACAGAGCATCTCCTGGTGTCCAGCTCCTCTTCGGCAGCTTCTCTAAGAAAAGAAGAAGGCTGAGGAGACATAGTAAGCGTAAGTCATCATATTCTTCTCCAAGCTTATTTTCGGCTTCATGTTGTTATTGGTTTAGTTAAGACTTAAACAAACGTAAACTTATTTTATAGAACTAGATTTAAAAACATCTGTCATTTGGATGAACACATATATTCACTCTAAATTGTTGTCAACATCTGCTTCACAAAAACAAGAGAATAGTGGAACAGACATGTCTACAGAGCCCTCAGTCCCGAAGAAATCAACAGAGCCAACAGTCCTGGCAGCTTCTCCTGTGCTTAATTTATACACTGCAGTTTGAGTCACCAAATGTTTGCAAGAACAAAACTCATAGTGCTTTTATTTTTAGGCAGAAGGGTGTTACTGAGAGTCTGTATGATCCAACTCCAGACTCCCCAGAGTCCCATCCTCCTCTAGCAGCTGTGGATCCAACAACAGGCAGAGGAAGTCTTTACATTACTTTTACCAAAACCATCAATGCTCATCAATTGTCATTAATTTGTCATTGCAAAAGCATGTGCAATTGATCTCATCTGGATTGTCCTTAGTTGCTTTACCAGAGAGCGATGATAAGAACAGTGGAGTGAGTGACATCACTGAAGATTTATGCAAGCTGTTTCATTGATTTCATATATCCAACAAGCCTCCAGAATCAGCAACACCACCTTATAAACCTCAGTGAGTTCACATAAACATTGTTATAAGTGATTAATAATTGCAGAACTGATACTTACCGTAAGTTATGACACAGTGCTTTGTCTGAAGTATCTGAGCAGTACCTTTTATTGGTAAGATTTTTTGTTATGAATAATATGAGCACATGTGTCAATATTTACTCTGATTTGTTCTCAACAGTTTTTCCCCAAAAGCAAAAGGGCTCCTCAGCCAGAGATGTCAGTGAGACGTCTTCTGGAAATGCTTGGATTTCGAAAAAGCACAGAAAAAAGATTTTTTTCAGTCTACTCGAAACTTATCTGCTCTTAAATTTCTTAAACTATTAATTTTTTGCACATTTCTTAATGGATTAATTAAATGCAGAACAATTGTTAAACTTGTTTTTATGGATCTATTTTTAAAGAAATCTTTCATTTGATGAACACGTTTGTCATTTATCTACTCCAATTAAGATTCATTTAAAGATTGATCACTGGATGAAGAGTTTTATTTTCTTATTTGTCTTTAGCAGATTTCCAGAGAGCCAGAGAATTAAAATTGAAGGTGTGTGCAAGCCATTTGACAGACACTATATCCCGCAAGCCCCAAGACTCAGCAACACCTCATGCTTCATCTCAGTGAGTGTAACAAACCAAATCTCTAGTGTTATATGAGCAGAAATGTGTTGTTTATTATAATTACTAAATATCTTTTTGTTGTATTTTCAAATAAACCAGATAAGTGCCATCCAAAGGCATCCATAATGGCCTTCCTATTAACCAGCGGCAAAAATTGTACCAATGGGTACTAATAAAAGCATTAATAAACCAGATCTTACTGTCTCATGACGTGCTCACGAGAATCTGAAGCATCCCGTTTTCTACATAAAAAAATGTTTAAGCTAGGATCCGGTTCATCTCAGTAAGAATTTAAAGAGTTTGCAGACTTACAGTCAGAAAATGTGTTTAATGTACATAGAATCTTCTTTGTTGAGTAGCTTTACATTTATATAAAATTTTAGTTGGGATGCATTGGGACTCATAGCTAAATATATTTATTCATTAGATTTCCATTTTTAATTTAGATTTCCATCCCCTTGTCTCTTTTACTTTAGACACAGGCACCATAGACCATTTAAAAAGAAAAACACTGATTCAAAAGCACTTTCTTTTTCAGGATCATAAAATCACACAAAAATTGTATAGTTTCAGGAATAATGTAGTTTAGGTAACATTTGTGTACATATTGCCTTTTTATCCATTATCCATTTTATTCACTTTGCATTCACATTACTGATTTTTTTAAACATTGTTTTCACATCCACAGATCGCAAAGCAAACACTAACATTACCATATTAGATCAACGCTCTATAGACTAATACACTTGTCTTGTTTCCGTGTTTTTTTCTGTGGACACCTGAGTTTGACAGATCCCATGTTCAGGGTGCTCATCTCAGATCTGAATCAACAAGACTGGAAGCTACTAAAGCCTGTTAACAGGAGGGTACGTATAGAAGTGAGTGAGTGTTTACATTGTATCTAAAAAATGTTTACATATTGTAATCATTTTTAGTTTTACTATTAATGTTTTCATGCTAAGATGTTTTACCTGCTTTGCTGAGATGAACATTATAAAAAGTGATGGGAAATGCCAAAAAATGGAGGTAGGTGGCTAAAAACAGTAAGTTTAAATCTGTTGGAAAATGACTGATAGGACAGTCACTTGCGTTCCCTGGGCATTAGGGAACATCCAATAATATGATTTACAAATATGTTTTGAAATACAAAATCCATTCGAGACATGTAAGTGTCCAAGATGACGAACATGCAATGTGATACCCTACAGTATGTGACACAAATGTTCTGATGTGAGATCTGTCATCAATACTAGTGTCATGTAAGAAGTTTTTTTTTAATGCAGAAAGGTTTGTGTGAGGTTCAGAATTAGAATTAAAGTAATTGCGTCTATAGCGAGTTCCCAGAAAATGTGTGTGTGTTTGTAATTTTAAGTGTGTGTATATATATATATCTCAATGCAAGGCAAAGACAAAGAATTCCTGTTGCTTATTTTACACACACACACACACACACACACACACACACACACACACACACACACACACACACACACACACACACACACACACACACACACACACACACAGACAGACACACACACAGACAGACACACACACACACACACAGACTCATACACAGACACTCACACACTCACACACTCACACAGACACAAACAGACACACACACAAACAGACAGACACACTCGAAGACAGACACACACACACAAACACAAACAGACACACGCAAACAGACAAACACATACAAAGACAGACACACACACACACAAACAGACACACACACACACACACACAGACACACACACAGACAGACACACACACGGACAGACACACACACACACACACACACACACACACACACACAGACAGACACACACACATACACACAGACAGACACACACACATACACACACAGACAGACACACACACACACACACACACACACACACACACACACACAGACACACACACACACACACACACACACACACACACACACACACACACACACACACACACACACACACAGACACACACACAGACAGACACACACACAGACAGACACACACACACACACACACACACACAAATAGACACACACACACACACACACACACACACACACACACACACACACACACACACACACAAATAGACACACACACATACACACACACACACACGTGCAACCCTCTGTTGCTATTTTGAGCCTTGTTGTAGATTCAGTATTTGGGGTTGTGTGCCAGGAGCCACTGGGAGACCAAACACGAGACAGATATTTCAGGGTCACTCCTGTCAATCAAACAAAACGCATGAAAGTGTTGCACATGATTTCTTATTGCCTACAGAAAAAAGTCATTGCTCCATTATTATGGGATATCAGCTAATATTGCACACGGATTACACAACTTTACACGTGTTTAAAGACCAGCACTTTTTTCAAACTCTCTCCCCCCCCACGCCTTTCAAGTCACGGAACAAACACACACAACACTTTAAGCTGCGTGCGCGCACGTGCACTCCAGACATCCCAAAATAGTCGAATCATCTGCCCGTGAGATGCAAGGATCACCAGGTGCACAGCTCTTCCCGTTGTGCAGGGTAACCAGGGTTACGGACAATGCCGAATCGCCATTGGCTGCCGCGCCGCGCCGTGACGTGACGTAACGATGCAGGGAATTCCCTTTAAAAGCGTCGCTCCGGCTCGAGGCATTGTGACAAGTTTTATCAAGTGTGACGTTCAGCAGTCCACTGTCAGTCATATCTCGTGAAGAGGAGTAGAGGGATAATCTTAAATAAATCATAACAATCCTGTGGGAACATCCTTGCACTGAAGGGAAGTGGCAGAATTCCACACGTTTGACATGTAAGTGATCCATTTAAGTTGCTTGAGAAACTTCCTTACATGCAGTTTTGTGTTTGTTTCATGCACTGACATCCCATAATATTACAGTTGACTTTAGGATGCTTGGGATTTAAAGGGATGTGTTTGGGATGTCCATGACCCATTGAGAGTTTTGAGGAAGGTGTCAGTCCTGGAACACATGTCCTGCTGCTCCAGATGGAGAATAAAGTTGTAAAATGTCTCATTCATGAAAATACCAAAAGTGATCAAAGCATTTTGAAACCACTTGACTGTCAAAGACTTTGGATTCCTACCCTGCTGCTGATCCTGACACCTGAGCAAGGTTTCTCATCTGAAGCCTACAGTATGATGTTATTTGTTATAAAGCTGTTATAAACTATGTCCAGTTCACTTAAACAGTCCGCACTGCACTCTCACTAAGTCCCTGTCTCATTCAAGGGCAATGATACAAGTTGATCTGTTTGTTATTAATCTTATCTGTTTCCAGCACTCGCTGTTTAGGAGTAATCTGTGCAGACACCGATAGAAGTCAAAGAGTTGACAAACATGAAAACTAGACCTTATGTAAGCCCCATATATGGTTTTAAGGACATACGTCATATGTTAATGTTTTACTTAAAGCTGATTATGTGGATTGGTGGAGTTGAAATGGGTTTCACGTTTTGTTATGACCTCCTATTTATATAAGAATGTTCGAACACAGAAGATTCCAAAATGATGATCTGCTTCTCCTTTAGTATCTGTCGGTCGTTGATGACGTACTAAGCAGATACACTAAGCAGATACACACAATCAAAGTATCGCTGGATGGACCTTATCGTGGTTTACGCCACAGATGGATCAGTGACAGGGTCAGCACAAAGCCAGCTCATATATCCGCCTTCTCAGTATCCTCAACCCTTGAGGCCTCCAAAAGCCACCTTTAAATAGATAAGGCTTTTATATTTCCACCCAAGGCCAAAGGAGGTTCTTTTCAGCAAAGTTTGACTTTGGGTTCTTTTCAGCAAAGTTTGACTTTGGGTTCTTTAAGTAAAGTTTGACTTTGGGTTCTTTGAGTAAAGTTTGACTTTGAGTTCTTTAAGTAAAGTTTGACTTTGGGTTCTTTGAGTAAAGTTTGACTTTGGGTTCTTTAAGTAAAGTTTGACTTTGGGTTCTTTAAGTAAAGTTTGACTTTGGGTTCTTTTCAGCAAAGTTTGACTTTGGGTTCTTTGAGTAAAGTTTGACTTTGGGTTCTTTGAGTAAAGTTTGACTTTGAGTTCTTTCAGTAAAGTTTGACTTTGGGTTCTTTTCAGCAAAGTTTGACTTTGGGTTCTTTAAGTAAAGTTTGACTTTGGGTTCTTTTCAGTAAAGTTTGACTTTGGGTTCTTTGAGTAAAGTTTGACTTTGGGTTCTTTCAGTAAAGTTTGACTTTGGGTTCTTTTCCGCAAAGTTTGACTTTGGGTTCTTTTCAGTAAAGTTTGACTTTGGGTTCTTTTCAGTAAAGTTTGACTTTGGGTTCTTTTCAGCAAAGTTTGACTTTGGGTTCTTTAAGTATAGTTTGACTTTGGGTTCTTTTCAGTAAAGTTTGACTTTGGGTTCTTTTCAGTAAAGTTTGACTTTGGGTTCTTTGAGTAAAGTTTGACTTTGGGTTCTTTTCAGTAAAGTTTGACTTTGGGTTCTTTGAGTAAAGTTTGACTTTGAGTTCTTTCAGTAAAGTTTGACTTTGGGTTCTTTTCAGCAAAGTTTGACTTTGGGTTCTTTTCAGTAAAGTTTGACTTTGGGTTCTTTTCAGCAAAGTTTGACTTTGGGTTCTTTAAGTAAAGTTTGACTTTGGGTTCTTTTCAGCAAAGTTTGACTTTGGGTTCTTTTCAGTAAAGTTTGACTTTGGGTTCTTTTCAGCAAAGTTTGACTTTGGGTTCTTTAAGTAAAGTTTGACTTTGGGTTCTTTTCAGTAAAATTTTGACTTTGGGTAGTCAGCTTGAACACACAAGCTCTTACCCATCCTGGTAATAGAGATGAATGGAAACATAACGAAAATGTCTCAAATTGTGTATTTTTGGGAATGTTTTCAATGCTTTTTTTATGTGTTTGCTAGAACACAACATGTTTACAGATGTTTTGGAGGCCGCAGGACGGGTCGAGGGTTTGAATCTATCTCCTCCTCGGACTCTCTCTGATCTGGAATATGAAGTCGAACTGAGCAATGAAACAAAACGAAGAGGGAAATATCGCCATAGCTTACAGATATTGAAGCCTTTCCGGATCACACAGAAGTAAGTTTTCAAAGCTAAGACTGTGGGTATGGTTATATGGGTAATAGATGATTGGCCAAATCTAGAATATAATTTTTTTAATAAACATGCATTTATTTTTTATCGATATAATTGCTGAACTTTATATGTATAGTGCTACATATTTTCCTTGTTCTGTTAAAAATAAAAGAAGATATTTTGTCTATGAAGTGTTTGGATTCATAAGTCGATCGTTAAAATATCATCTTTTGTGTCCTTCTGAGAAACCTGAAAACCATGAAGGTTTGTAATGACACGATTTGTTGAAATACACAAGTTTCATTTTTAGGTAATCTATTACATTTACATACGTCTGTTATGTTTGCTTTTGGATCCATACATAAGTGACGAAGGTCTTGATAAGAACACTCTTATCCTTTTCTCACAGACGTCTGTTTTTAACGTGTTGTCTGATAAACCGCCGCTGTGTTTTCGCTGCTCCATAAGAGTTTTGAAAGGGCTGTGCAAACTGCTCCTTAAACACAAAAGTGTGATTCATCTCCCGCTTGGCATCGCCTTGTACTTTCTTTCCTCTTTACTTCTAGATCACACTGTTCTCAGACATTGCACATGTAGCACCTAGAAAGCTGACATAAGCCAAACACTCCATTTTTTCCCCAGACATCAACACCCCGTAGACAATGCTGGTTTGTTCTCCTTCATGACCCTACAATGGCTCTGGCCATTGGCGTGGAAGGCCCACAAAGCGTCCTGTATCAGGATGGAAGACGTCTGGGGTTTGTCTTACCACGAGGCTTCAGAAATAAACTGCCAGAGGTGAGCTGCCGAAACTGGCTTATCTGTCGTCTGAGTTCATTTACAATTAAAATAACAACCTGGTTTTGTTTGCTCACAATGAATCACGCCAGAGGCGTGCCCTAGTCAGGAATCTCGACTTGTTTGCCAGTATTGAAATGTGAACGAATGGAATACATCACCTGGGCCAAGGTCTCGCACAGTTCAGCGGTAGATAATGTGAGGCGGGGGGTGGCGGCTTGTTGATGTGGGAATCCTTAAGTGTCAGATGACAAATGCACACCTCCCACTCTCACATGGCCTAGAGAGTTATGGCAGGTGGGTGTTATTAATAGTAGGGATTAGACATTAGAGAGAGAGAGAGAGTTGGCCTGCACCAGCAGGACGGTTATGTCATTAACACCACAGATCTGTAACCACTTGATCTTTTCCGTTAAGCTCAGAGGTGTTTCTCGAGGACATTATGGAAATATCACCAGTAAACTGTCAATTCTCCCTGTCACCCTTGACAGATCTGAGATAAACCCATATATTTGATAAAAGAATGTGATAAAACTGTGCACGACGTTGCCGTGACACCTTGTTATTGACACACAAAGAGTACTCTCACAGTAACACTTTATATTAAGGTACGCAAATTAAACTTGCTTATTAACATGCATAACATTAACATTTTATTATGTGTAAAGCACATATGAAAGCACTATTTTGCATGACTTTATCCTACATCCCCACCCTATTCCCTAAAGGGGTGGTTCACTCAAAAATAAGAATTCTGTCATCACTCACTCACCTTTTGAGTGGTTTTAAATCTCTATACATATCTATGTTTGATTTAACATGCAGAAAATATTAAGAAAAATGCTTATAAGCAGTCCTATTCTCTACCATAGTACGGAAAATTACTTTAAAGCTTTTTTTGTCATGTTGAACACAAAATTAGATATTATTAGTAATTTAGGTCTGGGAAAAGTTCTGGGCCACTTTTGACCACTGTTGTCAATGGGATCCAAGAACTGTTTGGTTACAGACATTTTATCAAAATTTCTTTCTCTGTATTCAACCAAAGTAAGCACTGTATACAGGTTAAGAACAATTAGAGAGTGAATATTTCATCACTGAATTTTCATTTTGGGTAAACTATCCACACGCTCACACACATACATAATGTGTGGCCGTATGTTAACCGGCTCCTGTTTGGCCACTTAAATGGCTTGGCAGCTATGTCCCAACAGTCCGGTTTTGGCTGTGTCCACTTACAGTGACTCTCTTTAGGGTCTTGGTTTCAGATTTCTGGATTCTTGTCATTTATAGCCGGGGCATAGTTGTTTATGCAGGGGGGTTTGTTATGTAACACACCTTTAAAGCAGACACATTTGAGAGGTGGTGGAAGGAGAAAAGCAAATGCAGCTGATACTTGTGAGATATACTGTACACAACAGTGGAATTTTCCTAGTAGTCCTTGAAAGGCAGCTCTAGGTCTTTGGCAGTGTAATCTAGTCGTACACCTCTGAGCAATGTGCTTTACATTCATTATTTATTCTGAGGCTGAATCAGATAGGTTGTAAAAGAGATGCTTTAATTTGGTTTGCAAAACCCATAATTACAAATATTACAGTTTGCTGCATGTGTGTATTTGCATTGTTTGTGCTATAAGGACAATAATGCAGTCGGTTGTCTTTTTGAGGAGATCAAGATGTCATTTTTTTAGTCTCTCTAAAAAATGTAAAAATGTTTAATACACAATGTGTTTGATGCTCTCTCAGATTGGAGAGGCTGTGGCATGAGGAGCTCAAGAGACGGGGGAAAGACGGGGCGTCTCTGTCTCGGGTCTTCTGGAGGTTTTGTCAGACTCGTATACTGGTGGCTATTTTCGCTCTTCTCATCACTATGGTGGCTGGATTTGCTGGACCTGTGAGTTTTCTTCTCAAAAAACCAACCTGCTATTAGCTAACTTGTGATCTAATTGCTATATATGTATATATATATATATATATATATATATATATATATATATATATATATATATATATATATATATATATATATATATATATATATATATATATATATATATATACCAACTCTGTATTCAGAGGAGTGTTGTTTTTTTCTTAGGGTTAAAAATTAAAAAGCATTTTTGATCCTATTAGTTTCACTGGGTGAGGACTTTTTAATGTGATGCTGTTAGGAAGCACGGTTGTTAATTTTATTTCCCCTCGAAAGGCCGCACATGCCCTTGACAGCACCCGCTTAATAGCATTATCAGGGATTACATGTTATAAAATAGCACTCTCATTGCCTTCTGTTGATTTGTTTAGAGTTGCATAGATCAACATTTACTGCATTTAATGGCTGGTTATTTAGGATTTGTGTTTTTTTTATAAAGCAAACATAATATTTCAGTATATAAACCGTTATAATGTTTTGTATGTTGCTGTACGTTGACTGTATAAAAAGGTTTACTGTATCTTTACTTTATAACAAGTACACAAGGTTAAAAAAAAATCTGTCCATATATACTTATTACCTCATTTCAAACCTTTACTGACTGCCACAGAACACAAACAAAGTTTTTTTGTTGAATGTTCCTAACTGGCACCCATTCACTCGCATTAATTTATGCCGTACAAAAAAGTAAATGTGTGCCACGGCTGTTTGGTCACAAAATTCTTCAAAATAACTTCTTTTGAGTTCTGCAGAAGAAAGAAATTCACACAAGTTGGAAATAACACAATGATGATAAAAATGTTCACTTGTGGGTGAAATATCTCTTGAAAAACTTTACAGATTAATACCGCATCCACAAACAGATATACGTACTTTATTGACTTTGTACAAGAGTTTGATTTGTATTTTCTCAAGAGCAACACTTAGATATTTAGTGCAGATATTTTGTTACTATACAACCTCAGAGCTCAAGCTTTTAATCCCTCTCCATGGTTTTTAACTTCTGCTCAAAAAAGACCTGTCTATTCCTCACATTCTTATTGTGGCGTGTTTTTTCTCAGGCCCTGCTGATCCGAGCACTGCTGGAGTATTCTCAATCCTCTGATGTGAATATGCTGTATGGTCTTGGTCTGGTTGGTGGTATTTTTCTCACGGAGCTGACACGCTCCTGGTCTCTTGCTTTCGTATGGGCTATCAACTATCGCACCGCCACTCGTCTCAGGGGAGCCGCACTCACGTTTGCTTTCCAGAAAATCCTGCGACTTCGCAACAATAGAGACATCAGCACAGGAGAGGTGATCTCTGCATTAATGTATACATAAACTATTTATTACCAACACTACATTTGCTTTGAACGGTGTGATTTGAAAAGAATTTGAATATGGAGAACGGCTCCTTGGGTCAAGTTTTATTTATGGAAACTTTAAAATTACATGTAAGAGGGGTTCAGAAGAGTGTTCGGTTTCTTGTAATAGTTTTAGCCAGCCTCTCATAGCTTCTTCTTGTTATCTTCTGGCCCATAAAACTAAATTGTGATTATGTTATGGGGTCCGAGCGTTTTATATCGTGGCGAATGCACTCTTCAAATGGAAATCTACTGCTACTGTATGGTGTTTTAGTTTTTAAGACTTTTGCATTTTTACTTTCAGCTGGTGAACATTTGCTCGAGTGATGGACAGCGGCTGTATGAGGCCGTCTCCGGGGGCTGTATGCTGGCTGGGGGCCCTCTTATTGGAATTCTGGGTCTGTCCTACACCACTTATTTTTTAGGTCCAACAGCACTCATTGGATCAGCCATATTTGTCTTCTTCTATCCTACCATGGTGAGATAAACACAATATTTAAAGGCATCCCAACAAAGAATTTTGGCACCAGTGAGGCCCAAATTTGATTTATTTTTTGACATAAAATCCAATTTCTGTAAAGGACTTGATTTAAAGGTCCAGTTTGTGAAATCCAGTGGCATCTAGTTGTGAGGTTAAAAATTGCAATCAATGGCTCGGTCCACTACTCACCCCTCCCTTTTAAAGCACACAGAAGCTGACACAGGATAAAGATGTTTTTCGCTTCCTTACCTAAGAAGATAACATATCTATGAAACACTCCCTGGACTAACATTACCAAGCTTAAACAGGAGTCAACAGGATAGGCCGCTCTTTAAAATGATTGGCATTTTGATATTACGATACAGGATGTTTATTTTAAATCCTATTTTCATTGCACACATCTAATGAGAATATTATGAGATCGCTTTGTTTTTATGTTAACTTAAGCCATCCCACCTTATTGGGGAGACGTGCTTGGTCTTAGATAGAGTCTGGTTCGTAGGGGTGTGGAGAGGGGACACTCACGCTTGAGCGTGACACAGTTTGATTGGGAGATTTCAGATCGAACTGATATTATTTTTAACTGGTGCAAATGTGTTCTCTCACTGAGAGGAGGCGGCACTGTTGTGACTGTGCTTATGTGCACTAACTCAATGTCAGAAATTGAGAGAGAAAGTACTGCTGATATCGATACAGCAGGACATCAGAATCGTATTGTTTCAGATTTTTCAATAATAGAACGAATTTGTCATATCAATATAGTTCACTCAATCATATTTTTATTTCATGATTGAAAATCACTGAGTCATTTCATTTTTGCTGTACAGGTCGTTCCTCACATTTGAATTTTTTTCTGCAGATGCTGGCCTCACGCCTGACAGCGTATTTCCGTAAGAAGTGTGTGGTGGTAACGGACCGGCGTGTCCGGCTGATGAATGAAATCCTGGGCTCTGTAAAATTCATTAAGATGTACTGCTGGGAAAGAGCGTTTGGAAACAACATCCAGAGTAAGTTTCCGCACAACTACAACCACACAAACAATAGTACAGAACACTTGGTCACCATTCTTATATATTTAGTTCTTGTTGTCTGAGCTCTTTTATTTCATAGTCTACATGGAAATCGGGGATCATTGCTTTCAAAGAAACAATCTCTAGTTTTATATCCACAAGCTTGACTGTGTCCTTTCTTGGTACACCAGCACTAAATATGCCAAGAGTCTGTTTGCTTTGAGATTCATTGACAAAGCATTTAATACTCTTTGATGCATACTGCTTTAGGAGGGTTTTAGCATTAGGTGAGAAGAATTTGGCATCAAAAGCATTTGGACATCTAAGTCAGCCACACAAATGTATACATTTTATGCATTACAGACCATAATATCACACTGTAGCCCCTGCAAACATTGCTGAACCTTTTCTCGTGACAAACTTCCCCTATCTGAGTTTTATATAAAGATAATTTATGTAGTTTATGCGAAATTGACAGACGGCAGACACAGCTTTTATGATTATTTATGGAAACAGCTGAGCTTCCAGAGTCGTGCCCTGGTCAGTGCTTGAGATGGCTTTTCCTGGAAGGAAACATATTGATTGCTATACTTTTTCTGGAGAATGGCCAATAAAAGGAATCGGATCCTTTAATGAAACGAGGATCCAGATTTAGAACATTTCTTACATGCAACTTATCAATTTAACAAACATGTTTTTGAAAAATGTTTTTCTTAAATTGTGAAAAAAGGTTGGACTAGAGACAAAGACGCCTTTGTCAATATATGTCAAGAGACCAAGAAAAATATTTTTAAAAGTTTGATGGACATGCTCCTCTGCTCTCTCTTTGAATAATGTGGTGGCATGCTGTAGGCAGTGCTTACGCAGCTTCTTCTGGAATGAAACACGTCGATGGGCGTACTTTTCCTGGAGAATGCCCAAAACAAGTTGGAGTGCTGGAGTAGTAAATTATATGTCAACGTTAAACATAAGTATCAAGCATGTTTGATAGTGTTAAGAATTCATAATGCATGAAATGACATGAACCTCTCTCCCTTTAACATTTGATCGAAAATTCAAATGTTAACTTATCTTCATTTTCAAAAGTATGTCCTTTTATTTTTTGTTAAAAATATAGGTACCTCACAATGCCACAGATTTTACAATACCATAAAGAACCTTTAATATTTGAAGTCACTGCATTTGATATTAAAGGGATGATAAAATAGAGCTTAAAAGAACATTGTTGTTTGTATTATGTTAAATACAAGGTGAATATGTTGTTTAAGGTTAAAAAAACATTAGTTTACATATAGTGTACATTTTTATATCTTCTCCTGGACGGCTTCTCTCAAACGTGTCGATTTTTACAAACTTCATCGCTCAGAAAGGCAAGGTGTCCTCTGATTAGCCAGTTGACCAGTCTGTTGTACATAAGAGTGTGACGGAAATGCTAAAAACAAATTTGTAACATCAGTGTCGAAAGAATTGTACTGAATGGTGATAATATGGCATCAGTATCTCTATATCCATTCAAGAATATGAAGAAGATCAGACTGACACATCAACTTTGTTAGTGCGACTTGATTAGAATTTGAATTAAAACAACGTGTGTTGTCTTTAAACTTTTCGCTACAAACACAAACATATGATAAACATAAACACTCACGTTAGTACGTTGCAAACACTGCAACAATGAAACACAGCTTAGAGACTCTGTTTTATGGGGTCCTTGTGAAGTTGCAATGGTTTAAATCATTCAACTTTTTAATATAAGTTTACTTGCAAAGCCCTGCTCTTAAATACCTGGAATCAGAAATCAATCATCTATTTAATCATGCTTCACACACATGAATAACTGTTCTGTAATAGTATTTCAAAGAAATGTGATCTGTTCTTCATTCTTAATTTTTAATTTTAATCTTTTGTAAACCCTTTTGTAATCTTTTGGCAAAACCAAAAACCCATCGACTGGACATTCCACGACACTACATGACCACTACACTACAATGACGTTTAAGGTTATGCCTTCTTTACTTGCGAATTATGAAATTTCATATTCACCTGTGGTGGCATTAAGTTATGTACATGAGAGAATTTTCTTTTTCGGTTGATCTTTTCTTTGGCTCACTGAGCTCACTGAGCTTGTTTATAAGATGATGTAAAACACGATGTATGCAGTAAAGCAGGGTGTGGGAGATGCTTGTAACCGAGCTGGACACCAAAGTAACTTATGCGTTTTCATCCGCTCTGAGACTGCTTAGTTAGCAGGGCCATTGAAATTCATCCAGATGAGAGTTCTTATACCACTATAATGATTTTAGGCTTCACTAAACCCTTATGACCTAGTAAAGATATTCAGGCCTTCCGACACTCTGTTACACGACTTATGAATAAAATATTGCGCCATGCATAAATTAACATCTTTTATATCTGAATCACGGAGATTTGGGAATGTGCTCAAAGATTATGTCCAGTGCTTTCAGTTGTTTAGACCCATTGCAAAACACTTTGGCTATGAGCCAGAGAGCGGCACTGAGTGATCCTGCCAGCCCGGGGGCAGTCGGCAGACAAATATTGGTCCTGCAGAAAGAGGATGAAATGAGGCAGACAAACCTCGGCCAACACCTCAGTTTCTCATCTTAAACAGAATCGTATTTATGATAACAGTCCGACTACTATAACATGTACTGTTGCCGAATTAATCACAGTTAAGCCCATTGATTCTGAATGACAAACAGTATGCATGCAGTTCTTTAATGAGTGCTAGATATGGTTAGTCTTAGTTCATCTATGACAGAGAGCAACAATGACCTTGTGTGAATGATTCTTTCTTTGTGTATTCAGAGGTCCGTTCAGAAGAGAGAGGAATATTAGAGCGGGCCGGATTTGTTCAGAGTCTCACAGTGGGTGTGTCTCCAATCGTGATCGTGATAGCTAGCGTGTGTACCTTCACTCTTCACATGGCCCTTGGCAATGATCTCACTGCAGCACAGGTGAAGCAAACTTTTTTGCATTCAGTTATTAACCCATAAACACCTTTGAACTCACTGACACTCCTTTCTGTCACAACCCACAGGCCTTCACGGTCGTTGCTGTTTTTAACTCCATGACATTTGCCCTAAGGGTCACACCCATGGCTGTGCGCTCCTTATCGGAAGGATCCGTAGCTGTGAAAAGATTTCAGGTCACTGACATTTACAATGTCCATTGTGCTTTTAATGGGGTCGATAATCAAAAACAAACGAGTCATTTGGTCACCCTCTTGTCATTTCAAACCTGCATGACTTTGGTTGAACAGAAAAGAAGATATTTTGTAATAGGTGGTAACCAAACAATGGCAGTACCACTTTATCTACTTTATAGTCTTAAAACTAATGTGAGTGAATGGGTAACTCAATTGTTTGGCTGCCAACATTCTTCAAAAGATCTCTTTTGTGTTCTGCTAAAGAAAGTCATACAGGTTTGAGGGTTTAAATGATGATACCATTTTCATTTTTGGGAGAACTATCACTTTAAGCATTACAAAAACCTTACCAAACATTAAATGGATAAGCTACAACTAAAAATTAAATAAAATAAAATGCAGAATAAGCTCAAAGGCTCCCCTTCCACCCACAGAAGCTCTTCATGGTGAAGGACAGGGAGTTGATCTCATGTAAAACAGAAGATCCTGATAACGTGGTGGAGTTTAAAGATGCAACCCTAGTCTGGGAGAAGACCTGCTGCTCACAGGAAAAGAAAAACAAAGGCAAGCAGAAAAGTGGAGGCATGAAGAGGGTTTTGAATAGAGAGAAACTGAGCTTAAACATCACAGAGGAGAGCAAAGAAAAGAGCCAAGAACTCAACACAGAACACCTCCTCACACACATGGAGCAGGAGAGCCCGCAGAGCACCATCTCCTCCATCACGAGCATGAGACCTCCACTCCACAAAACCCTTCATCGCATAGACTTGTGTGTCCGGAAGGTAGTCCAACCCTTCAAATGTTATTTTTTACCCCATGTCCTTTTATATTTTGAGTGTTTAGGTTTTGATGTTTTCATTACAAGGATAAAAATGTATCTGCTTGGGTAAAATCTCTAAATCTTCCCTCCTGTTTGCACACAGGGTTCACTGGTTGGTGTTTGTGGTGGAGTTGGAAGTGGAAAGAGCTCACTGCTCTCTGCTCTGCTGGGACAGGTGAGAGGTCACAGTTCAATTGAAAAGATCTTACAGTAAACTTAAACAGCTTAAATAGAATGTTTTATGTGTGAAGCTTGTAGGTGAGCACCACTGATAAATTCTGGAAATTAATTCCTCAAGATATCTTCTTTTTGTTTATGTTTTAATGAAGAAAAATTTAATAAAGTTTTTTTTTTTTACTTTTTTTTACACCTGTCATCTCTATAATGTCTTCTCTCAGTTAAAAAATTTAGTGTGAAAAAATTAAAATTTACTAAAAAATATCAAAGAGAATAAAAAAATTATTAGAATTCCAAAAGTTTTGTAATGAGCTGGCAGAAAACAGATAATGTGTGGCAGAAATTCATTTAATCTCACTGTAAACTTTTTTTTTTCATTTTTAAA
Source organism: Triplophysa yarkandensis (assembly GCA_033220385.1). Classification (NCBI taxonomy): domain Eukaryota; kingdom Metazoa; phylum Chordata; class Actinopteri; order Cypriniformes; family Nemacheilidae; genus Triplophysa; species Triplophysa yarkandensis. The sequence goes on along the minus strand of CM065667.1, from coordinate 4,661,052 downwards.
ATTAATGATTAACACTACTTTTGAGTTATTTTCTTAAATAAACGTGTTAACAAAATACCAGACTTAGAGGTATGAGTTTCCCAGGTTCACTTTATGCATCATTAATCCAGCTGGTCCTGTAAGCAGGGTATGAACTGATTGTGGTTGGATTCTCTACAGATGTCCCTGCTTGAAGGCTCGGTGGCTATAAATGGAAGTTTGGCGTATGTGGCTCAACAGGCCTGGATCATCAACGATTCCCTGAGAGAGAATATACTGTTTGGAAAAGAATATATTGAGGAAAAGTATGAAACTGTATTTGTGGATCTAAAAATAACTTCAAATTTGAAAAGTAATAAAATGTTGTGTTTTCTAATCACGTACTTAACAATCTCTCTAGGTACAATGCTGTTCTGGACGCATGCTGTTTAGTTCCTGACATAACCGAGCTGCCATACGGAGACATGACTGAGGTATCTGCACATAATACAAAATCCTGATCTTAGAAAGGTCTTCAGACTTGTCCCATGGGTATCACTTGCTCAATTTGACAAACCTTAAACAAGATCTTCATGCAGTGTAACAATGACTGTGTTTGTAACTGTAGATAGGAGAGAAAGGTGCCAACCTCAGCGGCGGTCAGCGACAGAGAGTGAGTCTGGCCCGGGCACTGTACAGCGAGAGACCTATTCTTCTGCTGGATGATCCGCTCAGTGCCGTTGACACACATGTGGCCTCTCGGTTGTTTCACGGTGCAATCCGCGGTGCATCCAAAGACAGGACAGTCATATTTGTGACACACCAGTTACAGGCAAGAGGCTTAATGCATTACATGGCTTAAACAAAATAACATATTAATTAAATGTGAATTATAGAATAAAATGTATTTGTAACTGTATTTAGGGTTTTATAATTACATAAATTGGTGTGTAAATTATTTTTTATATTTGACTGAACAACCACTTTAAGTTATGCACATTTGTAAGGTAACAGGATGTGTTTGTTCTACAGTATTTACCCGATTGTGATGATGTGTTGCTGATGAAGGATGGCAAGATAGCAGAACACGGCACACATGCCCATCTCATGGAGAAAGAGCGGGACTACGCCGCACTGTTCAACAGCGTACAGCAAGAGGTACCACACGCCACCCACAGCAGCCCGTGCCCTCTAGGAAAACATCAGGGTCAGACGCTTGAGAACATCCGGCATCACCCACTGTAAAATTCATGAGCCACAGCCACAGAGCTGCCAGGCTTGAAATGTTAATTCTGTCTGTACTTTTGTAATTTATAAGCACATTGATCAATGCGAGGAACAGCCGAGGGACCTTTTCACTGATCTCTGAATTAATCACTTAATGTGTCCTGATAATCACTAGAGGATTGCTCTTTACCATCTCTCATTCAGAACCTGGTGAGGATGAACCTGAAAAACAAGCAGAGGGCAAAAGACCCCAGCAGCCCGCAGTCTATTCAAGCTAACGTCACGGTCAAACCCTCTGCTGAGATCAAGAAAGGAGGTGAGGGGGGATTACATTCATCCAGTGGCTTTCGACTGGTTTTGCTTCAAGGCTAAGATTTTACATCAGATATTGTGCAGGGACTCAAGACATACAATTTTATGATTATAAGCCTTTAAATTATCAAATTGGGCATTTGATGAAGTAAATGAATATTATGAATTATAAAATGATAATTTGAGATTTTATATCCTGTTGTCTAATATTGGCCACACTTTCTTTATCTTGACAGGCCAGCTCATGCAGGCAGAGGAAAAGGGGTCTGGGGCCGTGGCCTGGGACGTGTACAGCTCTTACATCAAGGCTGCTGGAGGGACTCTGATCTTCGTCATAAATATCCTCCTCTTCCTCTTCACCACAGGCAGTATTGCCTTCAGCAACTGGTGGCTCAGTCACTGGATCAGACAGGGCGGTGGGGTAAGTCGGGTCGCTTTAGGTGGCTTTCGCCTGTTTAAGCTCCAGCCAGCTTGCATCTGGATGCCTTGACAAAATGAACATCAGTCTTGAAACTAATTAGAATTGCCAGTCACTGCATGACTGACTCAGTGGGAGAATCAAAGCAACAGATGCTGCTGTTAGCTCACGTTCTGTGAAATAATTGAGACTGGGACTAGCACACGCAGTTCAGCTGGAGCGTATGGATCCTCTGGAGACGAATCACGTTGCCAAGTTGATGTTTCTTTGTGTCAACAGAATTCCTCGCTGGTACCAGGGAATGAGACCATGGAGAGCAATAGTATGAGACTGAACCCGCACATACAGTACTACTCCAGGGTGTATGTTATATCCATGGGGGTTGCGCTCTTTCTGAAGACCTTGCGAGGGCTGGTGTTTGTTAAGGTAATCTTGAGAATCCTCCATTTTGACTGCTGTCTCTATTACACTCTTGAATTTTTCATCAAACACTTCTGTACTCGGCCAGATGCATTTCTTCTTTGCTCATGTATTATGCAGCGGTCTGAATCTACCTGAGAGTACCGGGCTAATCTGTCAAGGGGACATCAGAATTAATACGATTTTCCCACGCCAATGAAGTCCAGGAAATCAAAACAGCCAGGGTGCATTGATGGCACAGTGTACTTTTAAAAAGTTTAGGGACACGTTTGGAAACTTGCATACAACTTTAATTCCAGTGCGTAGTATATCATCGAATACAAAGAATATGAAAAGAAACTGATGACACACATTGTTTGCAATAAGTATGCAGCGTACAGGGACAATACACCTAAATTTGGGTAGTTGAGAGATTAATATGCAGATGACTTCATTTGTGCGTTGGCAAAAATCTTGAATTTGTAGTCCATAGGCCACATTTTTTGTAAACTAGCCATTTATAGTATGTACTCTGTCTATCATCTGCTTTTATTCAATGCCTTGGAACACGTAAACTTGCTGTTGATTGTACAATGTTGTTGTAATAAGTATACAATACAGTTATTTAATTCCAAACATAGTATTCTTTTTTTACCACAATAGATTCCTTGCATTGCAATTCATGGTGTTGTAAATAGTTGGCTTTTTGTCTTCTAATCCTTTCATCCTTATTTTGTTTTGCTTTAATTGAAATGGCCTTTGGGCAGAATGCATTAATCTGGCCGGTGTTCTGACATTCAGCTATGGGGTTGTGTGTATATGTCCCCTCGGGTCTCTTTGGCCACTTCTCTATTTAGCAGATCCGACAGCACATTACAGAGGTTATGTTTCTGTATAATTATGTGCCACTTGTATTTACTAATTCCTCTATGATAGCCAATCTCTTATTACCTAGAGGTAAGAATGAAGATTCAGAAACTGTATGTATTCTACAAGCGGAAAAAATGTCTCATCATTTGCAAAAAACATCAAAGTCTAAATGCTTAAATGCTCTCCTAAGAATATAGTTTTAAGAAAAAAGTGAAGGTGAAGGTCATGGCACACACTGTAGTGAAGTGACGTATTGCCAAGTATGGTGTTCCATACTTGGAATTTGTGCTCAGCATTTAACCCATCCAGTAAGTGAAAACACACACCCGGAGCAGTGGGCAGCCATGCTGGGGCGCCCGGGGAGCATAGGAGGTGGGGGGGGGTTGGGCAGTGGGGAGGGACAGTGCCTTGCTCAAGGGACTCACCTCAGTCATAGTATTCCCGCTGGTTCCGAGTCTCGAACCAGCAACCTTCGGATCACGAGTCCAAGCCTCGAAACCACCAGGCCACGACTGCCCACAATAAACATCATCTGGTTTCCTTTGAAGCCACGCAATATCCACTTGAGACTTTTATGTGCTAAAAACACTGAATGCCATCGTTTGAGCCAATCTTGAAAAAATTAAACATTAAATTCACCTTTTTTTAAATTTTAATCACACTGTTAACTGTTGTTTGCGAGTTGAGCTTTGACATGTTACACAAATTCTAGAATGTTTTCAGTATACAGCATAAAGATGTTATGATAGTAGATAAATTATGAGATGTTTAATTTCGGTCTGTAAACTCACAGAGCTTGGCCTATTCATTCTTGTACATTTGCTATGTTTTTATTACCACATAATCTTGGTATTATGGCTCTGTTAATTGTTAACATCCCTGATCTGTTAACATTCATTACGAACCCTAATAGAAAAAATAATGAGTTTTTAAATGACTGGTCCTTTGCATTATTATAATCTATTATTAACTCCCTTGTTGTTGTGTGTGTTGTTTTTGCAGTGCACTGTGAGGGCATCCTCGGTTCTGCATGATAAACTTTTTAAGACTGTACTTCGGAGCCCCATGCGCTTTTTTGACACAACCCCCCTTGGACGAATTCTCAACCGATTCTCTAAAGACATGGATGAGGGTGAGTGGCTTCCCTCTCTAAACCAGTTTCATAAATCCTGTCACCTAAGTGATGAAAGGACATTTGACTGTATGTGTACCTCTCTCACAAACTTCCTTTTGGCACAGTTGATGTACGACTGGCTATGCAATCCGAAATGCTGCTCCAGAATCTGACATTAGTGCTCTTCTGTCTGGGTGTGGTGGGGACAGTGTTCCCATGGTTCCTGTTCTCCCTCATTCCCTTGGGCGGGTTTCTCTTTCTCGTCAATAGAATCTCCAGGTAAAAGAGTTTTATGTGTGTGAAAAATGCCTCTCAAAATAATATAATAAAACCATAAAAGTAATATACAGTTGATCAGAATGTTAAGAAAATCTGAAATGTTTCATTTTTCTATACATTATGCTAATGATCATTTAACGATGTTGTAGTAAAAATATATTTAAAAAAAATAAATAATGTTTACCCTGTTTTTTTATACTTCTGAATTGAACATATATATATATATATATATATATATATATATATATATATATATATATATATATAACAAATATTTTGGTAAATTCTAAAAGAAATATAAGGTTTACTTCTTTTTACTTACACATACAAAAACTTTAAATAATAAATTTATTCATTTCACAATATTTTAATTTTGTAAATTGTTTCATGCTAACACAGTACATTTTTTCAATGCAGTCAAATGGATTGTTTAATAGTTCTGTCATCATTTGCTCAACTCAACAAGTAATTTCAAACTTGTACGACTTTATTCTAAAGAACACAAAAGAATGAAATAAAACAACATTGGCGGATATCCAATGTTTGAATACAAAAACAGGCATTTCTCCAAATATTTAAAATCAGACAGTTTTCATATGAAACCTTAAACACAATCTTCTTTGTGCATGTTGATTTAAAGAATCTGATTCACAGAGAAGAATATCAATCCCAAGTTTGTTCGTCCTCTTTTTTATTTCCACTTGGACTCTTCTAAAGAAAAGCATGATTCATGATCGGCTGTTTTTGTCAATAAAGTCCCACCTCTCCCTCACATTGTCACTCTGTCCTGCCCGCTTTACTGCTTACATGTTACAAGGCTCATAAAACCCAACATAAATCAGTTCAGAAGTCAGAAATGTCTGCAGCTCTGTCTGAAAGATCCCTTCATTCCCACAGTTATTGGCCCATGGATCTCTGGCTCGTAAGCCTGTCAAATCACAGGCTGATCACAAATAGGCAGATGAGCTGAGCCAGAGCTTTGATCAAATGCTGTTACTTATATAAATATATGAATAAATATACATACACAATACAATATATGAATGCCCTTTACAGAATGTTCTTTCTACTCAAAGGGTTTTGATTCGTGAGCTAAAGCGACTGGAAAATATCAGCTTATCCCCTTTCACCTCTCATATCACCAGCAGTCTGCAAGGATTGTCCACTATCTATGCTTACGGCAGGGGGACAGACTTCATTCACAGGTAATATCCAGCAAATGCCCTCTGTTACTCTTCACTGAACCTCTGAGATGAATTTGGTGACAGCAGCAGAAATTATTATAGTCTTACAAAAGTTTGAATTTGACTTTTGTTTTTAAGATGCCTTACACATGCATGTGAAAATTTTACAAAAACAATTATTTACTATTCATTGGAATAATGAAATAATAAATACACTATTCAGATTTGGTGTGGATTGTCTGATTATTAAAACAGGTTATACAACTTCATACAGGAATTTCAGAATCAGAATTTTAGGACAGAAATGTCCTAAAGTTGCCTTTAATTTTTTAAATAAAGACACATTAAAAGTTTTAGAAGAAACCTTTCAGCAGCCTGTGGGCCCCTTCCATATTAAGAGATTTACACTGATAAAATGTTATGCATTTAAATCTTGAGGGTACACTATATAACCTTAACCTAAAGTAATAGTTCGCTCAAAAAAAAAAGTTTTTCAAAATATTTTACATCGTCAGACTTATGATTAATTGAAAAAATAAAGGTTCTCATTCATAATTATGATTGATTAATAACTATAGTTCAATGTTTATATGGAAGAAGCAATATAATCTGAAATTAACTTACAACTTTAAGAATGTAATGATGTCTTGTATTCCACCAGATATCAGACCTTGCTCGACACGAACCAAGCTTGTAACTATCTGTTCAACTGTGGGATGCGTTGGCTGGCTGTGCGTTTGGACATCATCAGTATTTCTCTCATAACCACTGTAAGCCTCCTCATCGTCTTCATGCACGGTCACATTCCTCCTGCATACGCCGGCCTCGCCATCTCTTATGTCGTACAGGTAAGAATGGTTTGTTTAGAAAAACTAGTAAATGCGGAACAGTTCCTCTTCTCTAGTTTAAACCTTCATAAAATGTAGAACGCAAAGCACATCTTTGATACCACTTATAAATATGAAATTTAATGAGATACTTAAAAATATTTATTGATTAATCAATATCGTTGAATTATTATTCTAACATGCTTTTTTTATACCCTTTGCACAATATTTTTATACCCTTTGCACAAACGCTGCCAGTTATTTTATTTATTCATACCCCTAATTCTAAGAATAGTTGACAGTGATGGTTCTCTGAGCAACCACAACTAAACTGTCTGTTTCCTTCCCGTCATATCTAGCTGACTGGCCTGTTTCAGTTCACCGTCAGGCTCCTGTCTGAAACCGAAGCCCGTTTTACATCAGTGGAGCGGATCAATCATTACATAAAGGTAGAAGCATCTGTTGACACACGTGCTTTAGATGTCAGCTACATATTAGAAGGGACAGAGCTTTTTTTTTCAATTGACACAGCACACAAAAGACATCAGCTCTTTACTTTGCATACTCCACTTAGCCTAGTGGTCCGAGAGATTTAGTCCCGCTCGGCGGGTTACAGATAGAACACATTTATTGCCAGATTGAACATTCCAGCACATGACAGTTTTTTTTGCAAGGCTCCTACTTCTAAGCTAATGCCAAGGGCTAGAGATCTTTGAAGAGAGATAAATATAGCATGTTATGGATGCAAACATAATCTTCAAAAATACTCACTGCATTTGTAAATCCAGAACCTAGAAAGCGAAGGTCCTCGCCAGATTGCCATGTCGCCCTCTCCTACTTCTTGTTGGCCACAAGAAGGACGATTGACTTTTCAAAATGTGGAAATGCAGTATCGGGACGATCTTCCTCTGGTTTTGAAGAATCTCTCCTTTTGCATCCAACCAGAGGAGACGGTGGGAATCGTTGGCAGAACAGGGTCAGGTGCGTCTCTCAGTTGCTTTAAGCCGTGTTTGTCTCAATCACATCATTGGTGAAAGTAATAGATTGTGACACAGGATGGCTGTTTCTTCAGGGAAATCTTCGCTAGGCGTCGCACTCTTCAGACTTGTGGAACTTAGTGGGGGAAAAATCGACATTGATGGTGTCGACATCGCTCACATTGGTCTGGATGATTTGAGAAGCAAGCTGTCAGTCATACCCCAAGAGCCAGTTCTGTTCATTGGTACTGTCAGGTACGGTCCACATCACTTTCACCTGCTCACCCCACAATGTGAACTAAAGGTTTCAACATGTGCTGTTTACAATTTCTGGATTTGAAACCTGATGTGCAGTTAATAATGTGAAATAAAGTATTCTCTTGAATATACTGAAAAGTTTTCTGTTGTTCAGTTGGTAAAGTATGATTTTGATCTCTTAAAAAACACACATGATTAGATTAATGAATAAAAATTTATATCCTTAATTAAGCCACTTAAATATCAATGTGTGCTCATCATCTACTTATTTAAAACTCTTAGAAGTCTTCTGTAGAACACAAAAGAATGTAATGCAAATTCAATGCAATGTGTACAGTTAACAACATTCTTCAATTCATATTCAGTTTAAATTTGTCACATCATCAGGTCAAATTTGGATCCCTGGGATCAGTATACAGATGCACAGATCTGGGAGGCACTAGAGAAATCACACATTAAAGACATGGTGAGTAAGCGCGGAGAGAGGCTCCATCACTTGAATAAGACTTGAAATGACTTTCTAAATGCAAATGACCTTGCAGTTTGTTTGCCTTAGAGGATTCTTTGTCTTGATGTTTGTTTCAGGTAAGCCAGTTGCCTAATTCATTGTATTCTGAGGTGACGGATAATGGAGAGAACTTCTCTGTGGGAGAGAGACAACTGCTGTGTTTGGCCAGAGCACTTCTTAGATGCAGCAAGGTCTGTGGCCTCATTCATAGTGGTAATGTTATAATTTATATAAGACTCACATTTTGATTCTGTTAATGGTTTCTGTAGCTCATTGCATTGCCAGCAGAAATGAAATTGATTTGATTTCCAGGGAACACACTGATATAATATAATATATGCCCTGTGTGCAATATAAGTCGCTTTGAATTTAAGCATGTTTGATGTTTAGTTTGTTTTAAACAGCTTCAAAGTACTGAGTTTGTGGTTTTGTTTAATATGGTGAAAGATTGCCACCACATGGCTGAAAGTTAAAAAAAGTTATTGAAGACCAAGGGAAATCAAAATTGGATTGCAATGGCATCTACTGTATGTGAGTTTGTTCTGAATGGTACTCTACAGTGTATACTGTGCCATTTCTGCAAGAGTTGCAAGAAACTGAATTATGTGCTTGTTTGAGCAGCTCGACATAAAAGAATTTTGGCTTTATTCGGGTTAAGTCTGTAAATCTGATTAATGGCAGAAAATTGGTCTTTATAAGGATAGTTCACAAAAAAAGAAAAGTCATTTACTTTCCCTTTTGTCATTGAGCTACCCCTTAAAACTTTAGTCCCAATGTGAGCAGAAATGATGAACTCGTGTTTGAAAGGACATGCTGCTAATATAATTTTATTTTTTATTTCTCACAAAAGACTAATGGCTATTTAAAAGGACAAACGCATTGATACTTCCTTCCAACTTCCTGTTTCATTCGACAACATTAAATAAATATTTTCTTGTATTCATCAGGTTTTGAGAGACAAAACTGTATGACCATTGAAGAAGTTTGCATTATACTGATTTGTGCTGTATGTTTGTTTAGATTCTACTCTTAGATGAGGCAACAGCTGCCATTGACACAGAGACAGACCGTCTCATACAGGACACTATTCGATCGGCATTCAGTGGCTGCAGCACTCTGATCATTGCCCATCGGCTCAACACTGTGCTCAACTGTTCCAGAATTATGGTTTTGGACCAGGGTCAGGTTAGTCACTTATCAATAACCCTATATTAAAACCTAACCCTGATGGACAAAAAAATCCTTCAGGGACAAAAATGAATCTGGAAAAAGCCAAATAAGTCTTGCAGCAAAAAAGGAATTATGCAAGTAGATGTTATATTTTATGTTCTTGCTGTCTTCTTTCAAACAGATTTTGGAGTTTGATACCCCTTCAAACCTACTTGCCAATGAGAACTCTCGTTTTCGTGCCATGATGGCAGCAGATGAAGAAACTTCTAGATCTAACACGCACTAACATAAAAAGAGACAAGAAGAACTTTCAACCTGCTGAAAATATTTTTACAAGTTGCAGAGAATCTGTTTACTTCAAAACTCAGATGTTTGTTGTTCTTAAGCACCACCATGGTCATGTTAACTAACAGAGAGATTTAGACGCAATATGATGTCACAAAGCAGAGTCTTCCAATGGGAATAATCACATTATGTGCACTTTATTTTCCCACTGAGGCAGATAAATCCTATCTGCCACGTCGTACTGAACAAGTGTTTTAAGTGCATTTCTTTTAAAGGACTTTCTTCCACCTATATAAGTCAAATTTGCACACTGATATGTTATTTATTTGTTTGTTGTTGTTTTATATTTTAACAGCATCTAAAATATGTATAGTATAGTGACCATAAGGTAAAGTATTGACTTATGGTCACACTGCAGTTCTTAAGTCCATTTAATGGCAATTCAACCAAAGATTACTCATTCACCACAAAGATACAAAGATAACAATCATTCCATACATGTCAACAGAAAAATTCTGTAAAGTTGTGTGTGTTTAACATTGTGTTTATTTGATTTATTTTTAATGGTATTTTTTGTGCCTCTGCTGTAATTTGAGTGACATTATATGTCAAAGGAAATTGTGCAATTACGTTTAGTGTACAAAAGGTGAATTTATTGTATAGACACTGCTGTTTTGTATCAAAATGCATAACATGTTCCACACATCTATGCGTTCTGCAGTTCTATATGTTTAACATTCATACAGTCTTTATAAGCTTTGTTATGTTTTTGTTATGATACCGAATGTTGAAAATTGCACATGTTTAGGTACCTTAATAATGCAATGTATGTATATATAAAAGCCTTTGGGAATCTATACATTTTTGTATGCCACGCCATGCACCATATTCAGATTTTAATCTTTTAAATATCGAGATGAAGTCAAATTAGACATGAAGTCAATAAGTTGCCTTGTTAATATAGAGATATTGTGCTGGTGTTTATTTACATGATTTATGACTGTTGTAAAACTGCTTTATTATGTAATAAAGTCTATTTATACATATGGCAGTGTTGTGTGTTTATATTATTACGCAATTTTCCCTTATGAAAGTTATAATCAGTAACAAAATGTAAAAATAAAGTAAACGTTTATAATAAAGTTGAATTGATTTTAGAAAATAAATTATTAAAGGATACTTTCAAAGAGTAATTACAGGACTTTATAATTTGGGCTTTTCTATTATAGTGCATATTAAAAACACTCAAATTATTCAACTCCAGACATACAAAAATATCCTTATAATAAATAAAATAATTTACCACAGGGACTTTTAATTTGCCTCGAGTTTTCCCGTCATCCTGTTGGAGCGGAAGCGGCGGTGAAGCGGCGGAGCTGTAGCCGCAGTAGCAGCGCTCAGGATCGGCCTCACACCGGGCTGACATGCCGTGGGGATGATGGCTGCCTTCGGCATTCTGAGCTACGAACACAGGCCTCTCAAACGGCCCAGACTCGGTCCCCCGGACGTCTATCCGCAGGACCCGAAACAAAAAGAGGTTACACAGCCTTCCGTCTTTCTTTGTGGCCATATTTAATATAAATTGTGTGGAACGAGACTGTTTTTATGGGATGTTGAGCTCAGGCCCTGCATTCGGCTAACGGCAATAACAATGAACTGAGGGCGAACGGTTAGCTGAGGAGAAAAAAAACGGCTTTTATGACGTAGTCATGTTGCGTTTTGTTTTTGTTTGATATTTCAAAAAACAACCACGGATTCAAACGAAGACATTAATGTCTTTAAACGCTCAAGTGTGATATTCTTGCCACAAGTTAAAGCTCCCTATGTTAGACACACAACTTGTGTATTGTGTACACACTGGGTTCAATGCAGGGGTTTATTTATATTTAAGATGTTTGTTTATTGAATATAATTTATTAATATTATTGTGATAGCACCATGATGTTGGAGTGTGTTTGTTGACATTTGCTTGCAGGTTGATGTGTGTCTGATAAATGTCTCTAGATCTAGTGAGCTTACTACCTAGTGAGCATTTCTTAGCATTTTTTGTTTAATACTTATAATATAGTATTATGCATTCAGATTTATAATAATATTATAAATCTGAATGGCAAATTTGATGACAGCCATTGGGTTTGTGTATGAATTGCAAGCATCACATCCCTAATAAGCTCCTTTAAGTATACATCTCCTTTTGTTTCAAGTTTAATGTTTTATTATATGATGTGCTTCATTTTGGTTTACACGCATGCATGATCGCCAAATTAAAGCCCTTTATTTTATCAGGACGAGTTGACTGCGTTGAACGTCAAGCAGGGATTTAATAACCAGCCAGCCGTTTCCGGAGACGAACATGGCAGTGCTAAAAATGTTAATTTCAACCATTCAAAGGTAAGGACGTCAATGCGAGACACCTTTGCATGCCGTGCTTCCGAATTTAAGTTGGGTTTTACTGGAACCTGTGCCTTGTGCCGTTCAGATCAACTCAAACTTCAGCAGCATCATCGCCGAGAAGTTACGATGCAACACGTTTGCAGACACGGGGAAGAGGAAGCCGCAGGTCAACCAGAAGGACAACTTCTGGCTCGTCACGGCGAGGTCACAGAGTTCCATCAATAATTGGTTTACAGACTTGGCCGGGACCAAACCTCTTACTCAACTGGCTAAGAAGGTACCTGGAGGTGTCTGTGAACTGGGAATAGATCACTAGTTATTTGGAAGACATTCAAAAGATGTTCTTTATACCTCACGGGCCCTTAAGCTTTAACCAATTTCACGGTCTGAGTACGAGTTTCTCTAATTGGTTTTCGTGTGCGTTAGGTTCCCATCTTCAGCAAGAAAGAGGAAGTTTTTGGCTACCTGGCGAAGTACTCCGTGCCTGTGATGCGATCGGCCTGGATGATTAAAATGACATGTGCGTATCACGCTGCCATAACTGAAACAAAGGTGAAGAAAAGGCACGTCATTGACCCATGCATAGGTCAGTATGATCACTTCGCGTGTGAAAAGTCCAAACGCATTCACTTGTTCAAACTCTTTTTTTCTGTTTAATCCCTGAATGAGGATAAATTGTAGTGTGTTGTGGTGCTGTTTAATTGTTCTGAAACGCCTCACTGGATTTATCTGGGTTCTGCAGAATGGACTCAGATAATTACCAAATACCTGTGGGAGCAGCTGCAGAAGGTGGCGGAGTTTTACAGACAGTCACCAAACCAGAGCTGTGGATCTCCACTGCCAGCGCCTCCTGCAGAGGTGGAAACTGCCATGAAACAATGGGAGTACAATGAGAAACTGGCCATGTTTATGTTTCAGGTTTGTCATACTTGATTCATTTAAACATGTTGTGTTGTGGTTTCTTTCTTATTTGTCTGCAATATCTATTAGATTTATTTTGTGTTGGGTGGATAGTATACAGAGCTGATTGTTCCCGGTATTGTTGTCAGCCTACCGAATTACCACAACCATGACAACAAAGAAAGCATTTGTTCTGCAGTAAGGAAAAAAGTGCTACATCTTGACCTTTATTTATAAATTTACATTTGGTGTTTGTTTCACATGGTTGTGTCATTATATGGCATTACACAGGTCACACTAGTATCACTGGGCTACTGTATGTTGTTGGGCAACCACTTGTTTGGTTTTGTTTCTGAGGAACTATGTTCCCTACGTCCAAGTTGTTCTTTATCGTAAGTAAAAAAAATGATAAGTATGATGAAGTAAGTCATTATTGGTATGTTTGAAACCTCGGTACGCAAAAAAACTTAAATGAGAAATACCCAGATGGTCTTCTCCTTTCGCTGAAATTCAGGAGTGTGCACTTAATGGACACTATTCTACACTTCTTTTAAAATGACCCCTCTGATTTGTTTTGGAAATAAAAAGGTCTACATTTTAATTGATCAATTATATACTGTTATTTCGTTATTGTCTGGTTTAAAAACAGAAATAAATCACAAAGCTTTTGTTTTAAAATCAGGGTAAAATCCAGTCTTTTTTCTATTTGTTACAATGTGGATGTAACATATTCTAAACGTTTGTCATGATACTATTTTAATGTTGTGCTTCAAAAAGTATAGTAACTAACAAATGTTGATAAAGATCAAAATAAGCATGCATAAAGTCATTGACAAGTATAAGTTGATATAAAAAATATCATTAATTGTATTAGTGTTTTTAACTGTAATGCTTAAGAATCTACATATTAAACGAGTGTCCTTACTGTTTAAATTTTTAAATTTTTAGTATTCCCAATTTGGCTTTTGCATTTATCAAGTCAACATATTTAGCCATTTACTGAAATTACAGGATGGGATGCTGGACCGACACGAGTTCCTCACCTGGGTTCTAGAGTGCTTTGAGAAGATAAGACCTGGAGAGGATGAGCTTCTCAGATTGCTTTTGCCACTCCTGTTACAGGTCAGTTCATGCAGAGTGACCCTGTGTTGATGTCTTTTGCCCCAGCAGAGCTGAGTTAGTAATGACTTTTTAAATACAGGCCCCCCAGACTGTGCAATACTCCCAGATGTCAAACAAAAAAGTCTGGAGACCTAAAATATGTCCTGAAAATGTCAAATAAAATGTATTTATGTTCCATATATGTCTAGAATAGTTATTTGGGAAAGGAGCTTGTTTGATGCCTGTCTTCTCCATCTTTTTAATTTAGTACTCAGGTGAGTTTGTGCAGTCAGCCTATTTATCTCGACGGTTGGCTTATTTCTGCACACGCCGGCTAAATTTGCTCCTGAGCGACGGTAGTCTCGGACCGGGTACAGGCGGGCACCCAGCCCATGGCATTTCAGGACAGCAGGGCAATGCTCTGCCTCCCACCCCAACCTCACAACCTGCAGGGGGAAACCAGCCCCAAACTCCTTTCACGGATTTTTACATTTGCCCACTGCACAGGCCGGTGGTGTTTGGACTAAGCTGCATGCTGCAGGTGTTGTAATATTTGCTTTTACCATAAACAAAAATTATATAAACCATGTTTTATGTTATCCTGATGTTAGTTTTGCTGTGTTCTTTCCCTTTAGAGTATTGTATTGTGTTGTCCCAGTGCTCTGGTTTGGCATTACTCTTTGACTGACAGTCGGATTAAGACAGGCTCCCCTTTAGATCTGCTCCCTATCTCTCCATCCAACCTGCCTATGCCTGGGGGAAATAGCTCATTTAACCAGCAGGTATAAACCCACCCTCTTTTACATATTACCGTACACATCTGATGAACTAGTTTTAAGAACTGTGATCTGTCTAAGGTTCGTGCTAAAGTCAGAGAGATTGAAGAACAGATAAAAGAGAGAGGACAGGCCGTGGAATTCAGATGGTCATTTGACAAATGTCAGGAAACAACAGCTGGTGAGTGCACCTGAAGGGATTGAGATATTTATATTGGTAAAGATATAATGGACTGTAAACTAATGCTTTGCTCTGTGTACATATAATAGGTTTTACCATCAGTCGAGTTTTGCATACATTGGAGGTTTTGGATAACCACAGCTTTGAGAAGTCTGACTTTAGCAATTCACTGGACTCTCTGTATAACCGGATCTTCGGCTCAGGACAAAGCAAAGATGGACATGAGGTTCACAACTGTTTTAACTGACTTTTGTGTTTTACAAAAGGTTATGGAACAGATCAAAATAAGACACAAGGTTATTATAAACTGAGTTGTCAGTGATGTCTGACTTCATTGGACTCCACTGAAAGATAATTCATAAACACACAATTTTATTTAAGTAAGATGATTGAGAGGCAAAAGTGATAGGAATGTCAGTGCTATTAGAAGAACTAAACACTAAAACAACATTTCTAAAATACAATTTTCTGTGATCATTTACAGATTTGTTTTTTATGATGAAAAAATTGATTTTTATAAGACTTGTTCTTATGATGAAACCCATAAAAGTATTTTGCAAAATGTCCTCTTCTATTGCAAGGACACAACCTTAATGCAAATTAATGGTCACCAATTACCATCATTCTCCAAAATATCTTCTTTAGTGTTAGCCCTCCCTTTAAGCCCATCAATACAATGCTCCATTAGATAGACATAATCATCTGTGTGTGTGCGTGTGTGTGTGTAGATGAGTCCAGACGATGATGCCGTGGTCACACTGCTGTGTGAGTGGGCGGTGTCTTGCAAAAGGTCAGGACCACATCGAGCCATGGTGGTTGCCAAACTCTTGGAGAAGAGACAGACTGAAATAGAGGCGGAGGTGAAATGCCAAACTCCTTTACCCTTAATGTTAATGTGTTAAATGATCGTTTTTTAAAAGATTGCTGCTGTTTGTCTTACATTTTTCTGTGTGTGTTTGTAGAGATGTGGAGAGTCAGAGGTTGTGGATGAAAAGGGTTCTGTATCATCCGGGTCCCTGTCCGCTGCCACACTGCCTGTGTTTCAGGATGTTCTTCTGCAGTTTTTGGACACACAGGCTCCAGTGCTCAGTATGTTTATATACTGTATCATTGTCCAAAACTTTTGAATATGCATTGATTTTCTGGCTGCTTTAGATGTGAATGATTCAATGTTCACAAGGATGTGAGATGATTATATGTTCATCCGTCCATGTGTTTGTAAAGCTGAACCTGGAAACGAGAGCGAGCGTGTGGAATTCTCAAATCTTGTGCTGCTCTTCTGCGAGCTTATCCGACACGACGTCTTCTCTCATAACATCTACATGTGCACGCTTATATCCCGTGGCGACCTGTCCTCTGACTCTCATCTGCCCCGCCCACGATCCCCTAGCGAAGAGCCTTCTGACGAATCAGAGCGCAAAGAACAAGATGCAGGAAGCAGCGTCAAAATGGAGGCATGAATCTAATTATGTTGTGCCATACAAGACCCTGATACATTGGTTGAATGTGTTCTTATGTCATTTTACTTTTTTTTAGGATACTGGTCTGTCAGAGTCAATGGACATAGATCACAACTCCAGCGCTAATTTTGATGAGGTTGGAGAATGCCTTTCAGTTTCCTTTTGTTTGTCAATGATGACGTGATCTTTTTCTTTAGCGAAATATGATTTAAATATCTTTTTTCCCTTATCTTCAGCAGATGTTTTCCCCTCCAATGCACTGTGAGTCAAAGGGAAGCCCCTCCCCTGAGAAACAGGTCCCCGAACCGGATAGCAAAAACACTGCCAAGGATAAGGGTATGGACCCTGCCTTCCCACTGGTTTACGAGCAGCCCCGCCATATACAGTATGCTACCCACTTCCCAATTCCACAGGTGAGTTTTTTTAAATTATTGATTTTGTTAAGCATTAACTTGGACCAGAAGTTTGTATTACACTTTTTACAATCTGAAAAACTATAGTTAGATCAGAGGAGTGTTGACAAAAACTGTTAAAACTGCTTTAACCAATAACTGTATACACTTAATTTGGCAGACAATGCTGTAATTGTACATTTATAAACTGCAAAACCTGGATTTGTGTAGACGATGATGTCATGAGCACAAAGTGACGGCAACACCTGCCGGCCTGGCATGCATAATTGAAACTTTCTAGTCATTTTAGTGGATCTGTTTTTTATGATATCCATCTCCAATGGATAAAATATCCATATTGTGTAAGAGCACCTGACTTAGTTTCACCTACAGTGAAGGAAAAAAGTATTTCATCCTCTGCTAAATTTGTATGTTTGCCGACTGACAATAAAATGATCAATCTACATCCTAATGGTATTGTTTATTTTAATAGTGAGAGACGTAATAGCAACAAAAAAAACTGAAAAATGTCAAAAAGTTATGAACTGATTTGAATTCTAATGAGGAAAATAAGTATTTGACCACCAATAAATCAACAAGATTTTTGGATACCAGTTTTATTTTCTTCAGATAACAATCTGAGATTACAAGTAGTTTTTCAAAGGGAGTGCTGCTATCACATTTTTTTTCCTGTGTAAGACAACCTGTCAATCAGATTCCAAGCTCTCCACCATGGCCAAGACCAAAGAGCTGCCAATGATGTCAGGGATGGGATTGTAGACCTAAACAAGGCTGGAATGGGCTGAAATAAATATCTCCAAGCAGTTTGGTGAGAAGGTGCCAAATGTTGGTGCAATTTTTCTTAAATGTATGAAATACAAAACAACGGTCAGTCTCCCTCGGTCTAGTGCTCCATGCAATATCTCACCTCATGGACTTTCAATAATCAGAGGAACATTAAGGAATCACCCCTGAACTACACAGGAGGAAGGTAGCTGGGACAACAGTCACCAAGAAAACAATAGGTAACAAACTATACTGCCAAGGATTGAAATTCAGCTGTGCTCGCAAGGTCCGTCTGCTCAGGAAACCACATTTATAGACCCATCGGAAGATTGCCACTGAGGATCTGTTTGTTCGAGGAGGACTGGAGGAAAGTGTTGTGGTCAGATGAGACCAAAATCAAGCTCTTTGTTATAAATTCAACTTGCCGGGTTGGAGGAGGAAGAATTATGCATATGACTCCAAGAACACCATCTTAACTGTCAAACATGGCGGTGGAAATACAAAGGACAACTGAACCCAATCATAGAGACAATGGCCACGTTTCCTCAGCCAGTCAATTAAAGATAGGTTGTGGATAGTTTTTCCAACATGAATATTACCCAAAACACACGGCTAAGGCAACTAAAAAGTGTCTCAGGAAGAAGTACATTAAGGTTTTAGAGCAGCCTAGCCAGTGTCCAGACCTTAATCCTATAGAATATCTGTGGAGGGAACAAAAATTTGGAGATGTCAAACATCAGCCTCCAAACCTCAATGACTCGGAGAGCATTTGCTAAGAGAAGTGGGACAAAATCTCTCCTAACATGTTGGCAAACCTGGTGGCCAACTACAAGAAACATCTGACCTTTGTTTTTGCCAACAAGGGATTTGCCACTAAATACCAAGTCATGTTTGGCAAGGGGGTCAAATATTTAATTCACTTATTAAAATGCAAATCAGTTCATAACTTTTTTTGACATCCATTTTTTTGCTTTTCTGACTCCCACTGTTGAAATAAACCTACATTTAGAATTTTAGACTGATCATTTCTTTGTCAGTTGGCAAACGTACAAAAACAACAGGTCATCAAATTATTTTTTCCTTCACTTAAATGAAGACTATATTATGACTGTAATAGCTTAAATGTACAAATTGAGCAAATAGTTTAATTGATAAAGTGTGCTCAACTTAATTTGTGACTGAACTCTGGCTTTTGTTTAGGAGGAAAATGCAAGTCACGAGTGTAACCAGCGGCTGGTGGTTTTGTATGGAGTCGGCAAACAGCGAGACGAGGCCCGACACACCATCAAGAAGATCACCAAAGACATCCTGAAAGTTCTCAACCGCAAGAGTACAGCAGAGACAGGTACACAGATGAGAAACTGACCCTCTCTCACAAACAACCCAGGTTTCATTTCTTTCTTAATCCATTGGATCTAATGGACTGTATGACTCATTCTGCGAGAAAACGTGTAAAGGAGATAGTGGTTGTGTTTGCACATTCAGAGCTGTGGTGTATAGCATAAATCATTCTGTGGTAGATGTCTTAATTACTCATTAACAACTGTGTAATTTGTTTCACCTTCTAGATTTTTTTGGAGGAATTTATTAGGCTTTCTGTGTCTTCCAAAGAATTATTCACCATCATTAGTGTTTCATTGTTCTCTTATATTCTCTCTGTTCCTCTCCCATTCACTTTTAACACTCTTTCCTAGCACTAAACCTTTATTGCCATCATTGAATATTCATCACCAAAGCCCATTTTCAATGCTTATAACCTTCATTAACTTATTATATTCCAGCTTAGCTGCCAACCCTGGTCAGAAAGAGCAGCCATGGGTTTGCTTTTAACTTTAATGGAAGTGTAATTGAACATCTCATTATTTCACTTACTCTACAGTTAGCTCTGCCTCGGTCGTGACAATAAACGGTAATTATGATTCCCAGCACGGTCATGCTGACCTGTCGCCCGTGGAAGCTCTCAGTCTGAATAAGTCACCCCGTCTGGGTGGTTTCCATTTAAAATGCTGTTTGACAGACGGTGACCTCAGCGGTAGATTAATGGCTGAGGGTTTAGGGCACAAGTACTGATATAATAGTTTTTCATCACGCCAAAATCCTGTTTTCTTTCCTGTGTGCTGTGATTTATTGATTTTCATCTAATAGATTGTTTCATTTTGTTTGTCCATAGGGGGTGAGGAGGGCCAGAAGAGAAAGAGGAGTAAACCAGAAGCTTTCCCAACAGCTGAAGACATTTTCTCTAAATTCCAGCATCTCTCACACTTTGATCAGCACCAGGTCACTTCTCAGGTCAGTTTAGCTCACATTCATCAAGCGCTGGTGCTTGTTTAACCATTTACAATCTGACCTTGTAGGTATATTGCCATTAAAAGGGCTATTGCCAAGTTAAATGCCTCAGAGTTGTTTTTTTTCCCACTTGACTTATGTTATTACCAAATATCCGTAAGATGACATAAATTCATCTTTGTTGTCACAGGTGTCCAGGAATGTTTTGGAACAGATCACCAGTTTTGCCTTAGGAATGTCCTATCACCTCCCACTGGTTCAACACATCCAGTTTATCTTTGACCTCATGGAATATTCTCTCAATATAAGCGGCCTAATTGACTTTGCCATACAGGTATCTTGAAAAAAAAATGTTCTTGTTTTTTTGCGCTCTTATACATAAAATGTACTAAACCCAAGGATGCACAAATTTGTTTTTGTTAGTAATTTTAACAAACACCTTTGGCCAATTCAGATAATGTAAAAAAACATATGTACTATAGATGTGTTTTACTATTTGTAACATCATACAATTTGTACTGAGTTGATAAAGGATTTGTTTTACCTATATCCACCTTATTTATGCTGTAGTTGATTATAATAAAAAAAACTGCTTAGAAATATCGCCATTTGATACATCGTGTAATTTTATGTTTAGAATTTCTTTTGAATCTTTCTGAAGTATAATGTCAATCTGTAATATATATGATAAGTCTATGTATTGTCATTTTTAACCGCAATATGTGTTATGGTGCAGCTGCTAAATGAATTGAGTCTGGTGGAGGCAGAACTGTTGTTGAAATCCTCCAACCTGGCAGGCAGTTACACTACAGGACTCTGTCTGTGTATCGTGGCCGTTCTTCGGCGATATCACTCCTGCCTCATCCTCAACCCTGACCAGACGGCACAAGTGTTTGACGGGTATGTCAAATACTTCAAAGTTGCGTTTTTTATGGACGATAGAAGAAACATCAGTTAACAAGATGTATATTGTCTGGTCATGTATGGGATGATTTTAAATCCTTTTTTTCTTTTCTTTAAGGTTGAGGATTGTAGTGAAGTCTGGTGTGAACCCTGCGGACTGTTCATCAGCTGAAAGATGTATCCTAGCCTATCTATATGACCTCTATACCTCCTGCAGTCATCTGAAGAGCAAATTTGGAGAGATTTTCAGGTAAAGACAAAGCATGTCCCCTTTAGTGTTGGTATTTTGATCTGTCGAAAGCACTCTTATTTAATATTTTTGTTGTAAACTTTGTCAGTGAGTTCTGCTCAAAGGTAAAGAACTCCATCTACTGGAACATTGACCCATCAGACTCGAACATGCTGTGGGATCAAATGTTTATGATTGATGCCATCGCTAACCCCACTGCTCATAATCTCAACCACTCAATGGTGGGAAAGATCCTCAATGACAGCCCAGCCAACAGATACAGCTTCGTGTGTAATGTACTCATGGATGTCTGCGTCGACCACCGCGATCCTGAGAGGTCTGTATGGTGTCTTATTGCTTTAGGATTTTTTTATTTTTATTTCTAGGGATGAATTCTTTATATGCATGTTGAGCTGCTAGCAGAGGTTCCAAACATAACCAGACGCAGCACCTGTTCTCCTGTGGTTTGTAAGCATTGTGTGGTTTGTTTCAGGGTGAATGATATCGGTATCCTGTGTGCTGAGCTGACGGCCTACTGCCGGTCTCTGAGTGCAGAGTGGCTGGGAGTTCTCAAAGCTCTCTGCTGCTCCTCAAATAACGGCAACTGCGGATTCAACGATCTGCTCTGTAATGTTGACGTGAGTCGCCACATTCCATGCTTTGTATCTAGAATCTTCTGTTAAATCTGCTCTGAGTTAATTGCAACTTGAGCTGCCCAATTTCGAAAATAGTCAAAAAACGAATTGCTACTGTCATTCTTAAAAAGTTAAGTATAATCAGAGACAATGCAGATATCAGAGAACAGAGTGGCACATTATAATGTTTCCGCCTCTGAATCGGATATAACAATATATGCTTCTGTAACTTATTTTATTGTCAGATATAAAACTTTATGTAGTTGTTTTAATTTGTATTTTTTAAATTTTATTTATGGAATATGTCAATATACTCTTCAGTTCAATTTTACAAACATGATCATACTTCGTTGTATATCCTTTAGAAATTGGCAATATAAAATTGTTATTATTATGCAGCTCTTGATTCAATTAAGAATGTTTTTTTATGCCAAGAAAGAGTTATTTTAAAATACTTTATCAACACCATTACATTATGTCTGAAAGTGCTTACAAATCCGCAATAAATGTTTTTTTACTAGTAATATGCCACTCATTTCATCATTATTCTGTCTGCCCAGGCTCACTGCATCAGACATTCTTATTAAGTGACGTTTTTTTGCACAGGTGAGTGACCTTTCTTTTCACGACTCCCTGGCGACGTTTGTCGCCATCCTGATAGCTCGGCAGTGTTTGCTGCTGGAGGATCTGGTGCGTTGCGTGGCCATCCCCTCCCTCCTGAATGCAGGTACCAACTCTCTTACATCAACTCTGCTTTTCATCTCCCAGGATTCCACACTCGCGTGATATAAAGACATCCAGTACTCGGCCACTTCAGAACTTTGCTTGGACAGGGCTATTTGGGTTTTCACAGTTGCCTTATACAGTTCAGATTCAATATTAGCAGCCTGTGTGTTTGATGTACATTCAAATTTCACAAAGATCAGCTCAATCTTTAGCTTCACAGTTTGTGTACAGTGACAAGAGATAGAAAGTGTTAAGAAGTGACCGTCAGTGTGTATGCATTTATGTAGAATAAGATAAACATGATGTGAGAACTTTATATATTTCGAAGTTGGTTGGCCATTAATTCAACACTTAATGAGTGTTTGGTGAAGTTGCCATATTATGTTGTTATATTTCAATTCTGGTTAAACATTCTCATGTCAATTTTATCCAGTATGACGTCTGTGGTTGACATTTAGACTTCTCACAGCATGTTCAGTAGAGTGCTTCTAAAAATATTCTAGAGCTCTTATATACTACAATCTTAAATCTTCAATTTTTACAAAATATCCCTCTAGGCATTCTGCAAAAATGTTTTATTGTTTGTTTGATGGGTTGTGTCATTTGGAATTGGAACAACATGATAATGAGTAATGAACTGTACCTTTAAATCCATTTCAGAAATCCCCAAATAACTTTTTTAGGATTTTTTTCCTTGTTATTTGTTTGCACGGCTCTTTTGAGTCACGGATGGTCTGTCTGGTGGCACTCCCTGGTGATCACTCCATTCTGTTTATTCTGAGTTCACACTGTTGTGAGCCAGACATGACTGGGTCATGTTCTCATGCTTGTGCCTTTTATGGAACAGGAGACTGGATGTGGCTGGTTTGTGATATGTTCATATGTGTGTGCAGCCTGCAGTGAACAGGACTCTGAACCTGGTGCCAGGTTGACCTGTAGGATCCTGCTTCATCTGTTCAGAACTCCGCAGCGTAACCCCTGTCCTCAAGATGGCACCAAATCAGGTAACTCATACTTAAAATCTTTCTTTAAAAGGCAAGTTGAGATGATTTCAGACATTCAAACTAAGTAAAAAAGTAAAACAGAGTTTAAAGTCTTTCAAATATTTCTGTAATTTTCTGACCTCAGATAAATCCACAGTGGGCATCAGGTCGTCTTGTGATCGCCACCTGCTGGCCGCCTCTCAGAACAGCATAGTGGTGGGAGCAGTCTTTGCTGTTTTGAAAGCTGTGTTCATGCTGGGTAAGATGTTGTGGATTGATGTTTTAGTTATTTAATATTTCGAAATGTATAAGGTTAGTGTAGTATAAATGGTTAAATCTAGAAAATCTTGTAATTTACATTTACATTTACATTTAGTCATTTAGCAGACACTTTTATCCAAAGCGACTTACAATAGTCGAGGAGACAATGAAGCGGTAAATAGCCGATACAACAATAGGTCAACAAGTGCTACAACAATGCTACCAAGTTACACAGAGAGAGAAGTTACTAAAGATTTTTTTTTTTTTTTTTTGATAGAGTGAGTAGGTTGAAAAGAAGTGAGTTAGTGAGTTAATTAAAAAAATTTTGAAAGTCTAATATTCTCCCTCATTGAAGGGAGCCTATCTTCACATTTGTGTCATCCTTATTTTCAACTTTTACTTTGGAACATGAATCTTTCAGATTATTTTCCTTTGGTTATTTCCTTTAGATTATGTTTGCTTTGAAAACATAAGTATTTTTGTTCACGTAAGAGTAGTAATTTTTGGTTATATGATTCAGAGAAGAAAAGCCCTGCGAAATAAAACATGGTGGTGATCCAGCTCTCAGAATAACATCCTTACTGACACGTTTGTTTTGTATTTAGGAGATGCTGAGCTGAAGGGTTCAGGCTTCTCCCACCCTGCCGGCTTGGATGACATTGGGGAGGATGACATGGGCACCAAAAAATCTGGAGGGCGTAATGTATCCATTGAAACAGCCAGTCTAGTTGTTTATGCCAAGTATGTGCTAAAGAGCATCTGTCAACAGGTAAATATTCAAGTATTTGACTCTTTCATTGTAATATGTAGATCATAGTCATTTTAAAAATTTACTTGAATTGCTCAGACTATTGTATGTGTTTAAAAAGATGATGTGACCTCCAAATGGCTATGAATGACACATATTTTGGCCATAGCCAAATATATTTATTGTCTCATTTTCAATATAAGTAAAGCAAAAGTGTTTGCGCGCGGTGTGTTTTAGGAGTGGGTTGGTGAGCGTTGCCTGAAGTCTCTGTCAGAGGACAGCAGTGCACTACAGGATCCAGTGTTGGGTGACATTCAGGCCCAGCGGCTGCTGCAGCTCATCTGCTATCCACATAGACAACTGGACAGTGAAGAGGGTGAGAATCCTCAGAGACAGCGTATCAAACGTATTCTACAGGTAAAACACATTAACAATAACAGCATACATTTCTTCCTGCATAAAGTTTCTAATCATGGTCATAGTTCAAACGTTTTAAGTATTTAAGTCGTTACATTTTCTGAAGGTGGAAATTATGATGCGGGTCATGTGTTTGCAGCTAAGTCAATAGAATTTATTGGATGTAATGGCTCCACAATACTAACCTTAACTTGGTCATATTTATGCCACAACCCTGCTATTTATTTGTTTACTTGTTGCTACAACAGTGTTTACCTCATAAAAACTACATAAAAAAGCAGGTAGTTCTGTGTGTTAGACTCCTGGCAGCTTTGTTATTTCAGTCAGTGATGAATAACCACAATTTAGCAGAAGAGTAAGAACAGAATCCTATTTCTCAAGCCTCAATTATTTATTTAACACCCCCAAAGCCTTCAAGACATTCGTGATTTTTGCGCTTTTCACAAAAGCTCATTATTGTGGATAATAATTTATCTTTGTAGGTTGAAGACAGAGACCCTTGTGAATGTAAAATCCCCATTAAGCTCAAAAGATTAAAAGCATTTACTCTATGTGTCTTCTATTCTTCCGCTTACAGAACATGGATCAGTGGACCATGAGACAGTCCTCCCTAGAGCTCCAACTCATGATCAAGCAAGTCACAAATAATGTAAGTCACTGACACAATGGGGGTCGGGAGAGTGATTTTCTGCTGTGTATGTTAAGGTTTGTACCATGATGTTGTACTATAATCTGAACGCTTCTAATATAGGATCATTATCTGAACACACCTCAAGCACATTCTTTACTGGAAAACATTGCAAAGGCCACCATTGAAGTTTTCCAAAAGTCTGCTGAGATGAATTCCAGTAATACCACCTGGAATGGCTCTGCAGTTTCAGGAAGCTCCGTCTCTAACAGCAATAGCGCCAGTAAACTCAAACCTGTGCTCAGGTGGGTAAATACTTATTAATTGCACACAAAGTACTTTGTGTTTTATTAAGGATGAGTCTGATCAAGGCTTTTCTTCCTCTGAAAACAACACAATTCAATCTTTTTCTAAAATGTTTTTGTGCTCTTCCTGTAGTTCCTCAGAGCGTTCAGGTGTCTGGTTAGTGGCTCCTCTGATAGCTAAGTTGCACACGTCGGTGCAGGGTCACGTTCTGAAGGCTGCTGGTGAGGAGCTGGAAAAGGGACAGCATCTCGGACCATCCTCACGTAAAGAAAGAGATCGCCAGAAACAGAAAAGGTACTAAACTCGAGACATTGAGCATTTGTGTTTTCTGTTGGTGAAGTATTAATAATATTTACCCTCGTTTTTTTTGTTGTAACTGTATGACTTTCCTACTTCCGTAGAATAAAAAATATTTTGAAAATGTTTTAAACTGGCACCCATTCACTTGCATGGGTTTTGTGTAAATACAATACAAGTGAATGGGTGCCAATGCTTTTCAGTTACAAAATTCTTGCGAAATAAACCTTTATTTGGGTCTGTAAAAGAAAGTCATAAGGGTTTACAATAACAACAGTATATATTAGTATATTAGTATTTAGTATATTAATATTTGTATATTGGTATATTTTTGGGAGACTGAGGCCCACAGCAGCATGCATGGGTCGTTTGTATTTATTGAACTGCATGTAATGCATACTACATGAACCAAAGTGTAGTGTACTATGTTACTACAGTGTTTACTATTCTGAATAGCTTCTTATTTTGTATCTCTTCAGTATGTCTCTACTTAGCCAGCAGCCCTTTCTTTCTCTGGTGCTGACGTGTCTCAAAGGACAGGATGAGCAGAGAGAAGGTCTCCTTACATCCCTCTACAGCCAAGTACAGCAGGTACCCCACCAAGCCCTCCTCTCAGATAAACATTAAACTTAACCCAACATTATATTAATCCCAGTTTTTAGGCCAGACTACTCTAAATGATATACAACAGGAAAAAATAACCCTGTGTTAAGTCATTAGTGTAAAATGTGTGAATGTCTTTAGTTTAAACTGATATGATGTATCATCCAATCAGATTGTGACTAACTGGCGTGAGGATCAGTACCAGGACGACTGCAAAGCCAAACAGATGATGCACGAGGCATTGAAGCTGCGACTCAATCTGGTGCGCTGTTTTTGTCACTACGAAAAATTTGAGTATGTCATTGAGCTTCAAGGTTAAAGTCGCTCATGTTATTTGTTGTCATGTGATGTAGGTGGGTGGGATGTTTGATACGGTGCAGCGTAGCACGCAACAGACGACAGAGTGGGCTGTACTTCTATTAGACATCATCAGTAGCGGCACAGTGGACATGCAGTCTAACAAGTAAGACGTGACACGGGCCTTAATAGCTTTTAGGAATGATCAGACCTGATTATTTACCAATGTTTTTTCATTTTTCACCTCATTGTTATTCTTCTGTTTTAGTGAGCTATTCACTACAGTTTTAGACATGCTGAGTGTGTTGATCAATGGCACTCTGGCAGCTGACATGTCCAGCATCTCTCAAGGAAGCATGGAGGAGAATAAGAGGGCTTACATGAATCTGGTCAAGAAGCTGAGGGTGAGACTGATTTCTATTTTTGCAACCATAGCAACTGAGAACAAGATGATGTGCATCGCTGTTTTAAACCCTTCATATTCTGTTTTGTCCCCACAGAAAGAACTTGGTGAGCGTCAGTCTGAGAGCTTGGAGAAAGTGCGACAGCTGCTGCCCCTACCCAAACAGACACGTGATGTCATCACCTGTGAGCCCCAGGGATCGCTCATTGACACTAAAGGCAACAAAATTGCTGGATTTGAAAAAGAGGTAAATATCATTTCCAATTTTTGTGTCCTGCTTTTTGTTGTCACATTCTTACCTTTTGTTCTTTATGACACGCAGGGTCTTCAAGTATCAAACAAGCAGAAGATTTCTCCGTGGGATGTGTTTGAAGGACTGAAGCATCCGGCTCCGCTCTCCTGGGGCTGGTTCGGAACCGTGCGGGTTGACCGTAAGGTCACAAAGTTTGAAGAGCAGCAGCGACTCCTGCTTTATCACACCCATCTAAAGCCCAAACCACGCAGTTATTACTTGGAGCCCCTCCCCTTGCCACCAGAGGAGGAGGAGCCTCCCACACCTGTGGCACCTGAACCGGACAAAAAGGTGGATCCAGCAAAGCCAGAAAAGAGCGTAACCAGTGTTGCACCTGATTCAAATAAGAAGAAAAAGAAAAAGAAACCGGCATCGTCTAATAAGCAAGAGGTGAATTGGCAAAAGTGGAACTTTTATGTTCGACATGTCTATCTTATTTTTTTATTAAGTTGTAGAAAAACAGAACCTTGAAATACTTGTATGTCTTTTGCATTTAGGACTACAAACCCCATAATGCAGGAGTAATGCAATACCCGCCGGGCATGGGCACTGATTTCATGAATGTGGGCCAGGTTCCTTTTAGGATGGCTTACCCCATGTATCCTCAGAACCAACCTTTACCACCAGGTAAGCACACATCTTTGAATTTTTCAGCATTGGTAGATGAAAGTAAAGCGTATTTTTAAACATTCTTTTTTTGGCTATTCCAAAGGAGGCCCCGGGTTGGAACCTCCTATCCGTCCCAGAGGTCCAATGGGTCCTATGAGCAAAATCATGCCAACACGTCCTAATTACCCGGGTATGATGACCAATATGGGCATAATGGGCATGGAAAAGCCATACCAGGTACCAGGCTATAAACCGCCACAAAGCATGCCTCAGGGCCAGATTCTGCGTCATCATCTACAGGTCAGACTGGTGAGTCTGGTTTTACAAGTCGATAACCCAGAGCAAAACACATACTTTTTATTTTTTTATTTTAACTTCTCTGTTAATTCAGTGTTAAGACATTGAAGTCTTGACCACATGCCCATAAAACAGTGTGTGAAATCTAGAATCCAAGATATCAATTCTAAATGTTTTTGAAGATACTTGCATCAACAGATCTCCTTTATAGGCATTTAAAACAAAGTCTGTTATGTTTAAAAAAAATTAAGTAAAAGCCCATCTAATAATAAAACACAATAGAAAAAGTATTTTTTCTACTATGGTGGTCAATGGTGCCCCAGAAATCTCAGTTCCTGACATTCTTCCAAGTATCTTTCTTTGTGAGATACCAGAGGTACCGGAATATTTTAATTTCACACTTTTTCAAAAATGAAATGCTCATGCTGAATCTGTTATGGAAGATAATTTCTTAACAGAAATTTAAAGTATACATTTTTTATGTCACTGATAATCTTTTATATGTCAAATTATTGCTGCCCTTGGGGTTGTGTGAGAAAGACCCCTGCCCTTGTTGTTTAAGGATGTTAATGTTTAAATCAAAAGTATTGGATGACCATTCTCTGTTACTTTTATTTCTTTAGAATCAGAATAATTTACAGCAGATGAGACCGGTGGCACCTAATCAGCAGTATGCGTCCATGCAGCCAACACAGGTATTTATGCATTTATGCAGTATAGATCAGTCTGAAAACGAAATACATGAATGTTTTTTATTGATCCGTTTTCTGTCAAAGCAGGTGGTCACTGTTATGACCTTTTTTCTATCTTTTACATCTTACCTAGGGCTACACGTCTTACGGGCCAAACATGGGAATGCAGCCGCACCCCTCTCAGACAGCTGGAATGGGTCCCACTGGGTACGTCTTTCAGGGAGGTCATCCTGGTACCAACACAGGCATGGTAGACCCTCTCAGACAGATGCAGCAGAGACCTAGCGGATATGTACATCAGCAGGCTCCCGGCACTTACGGACACACATTGCAAAACACACAAAGGTATGTGATTTAATTCACCACATAATTGAAAAAAACACCAAATCTACATTGACCATTTGTCCTCCAGGTTTTCCCATCAGGCAATGCAACAGGCACCTATGATGCATAGCATGCCTCAAGGTCACATGGGGGCGCAGGCCATGCACCCCAACATGAGGCCCAATCAGATGATGGAGCAACAGCAGCAACAACAACAACAGCAGCAGCAGCAACAACAACAACAACAAGCCCAGCAGCAACAGCAGATGCTAAGACAACATCCCACTCTCAGAGTACATACCACAAGTTTTCTCCATGAATCCATGAATCCTTGGGTCAAATCTCTATATTATGTAATTATGCATAATTGTGTACTTGTTTTGGCTCATAACAGCAGGTGCAGCAGCAGCAACAACAGCAACAACAACAACAACAGCAGCAGCAGCAGCAGCAACAACAACAGCAACAGCAGCAGATTCAACAGCAACAAGTTCAACAGCAACAAGTTCAACAACCACAGGTCCCCACTGCCCAGCCACCAGCTCAGGCACTGGGCATGCAGCCTTTGCCCCCACAGCAGCCCATGGTAAGATCCCAAACAATGTTCACATACTTTAACACTTGAGAGACACCATAAACATCATGCAGTAGAACTACAAAGCTGTTTTGTAACAAAGTTCTAAAATCTGATCAGATGAACTGCAAACCCTCAAAATGCACATTTGGAGAAATAGTCTCATTATTAAGATTAATTTTATCTGTAATAAGCCATGAAGCCATTTTGTTACAGTGACTTTAAATAGTTGATTTACAATCTTGACTTAAGTGTTATTTTTTTAAGTTAAACATAGACGAATAATTAAATTTTTAAATTATGTTATATTTGACCCTGTCTGTTAAATCCACACTAATGTAATACTTTTATTTAATGTGTTTTATTGTCTGTAAATGATAGATTTTATGATAAATGTGTAGATTATAATGTGTTTCTTTATAATAAAGTCCTACAATCCATTTGTATTGACACTTTGCATAAAAAGTACTTAGTCGGCCTCCTTAACAGGAGTATTAATCAAGGATTTTTTCCCCCAAAATTAATTTCTCTATCAAATGTGACTACTTGTGAAAACGGAACTAGTGTTTTTTTGTGATTTGTTTTCTAAAAAAAAATGATCCCACGTTATGAAGGGAAGATTCTTTGACCGTTTAATTGTATGTTAATTGTTGACATAGTTGTAAAGAGTGTAATGAAAGATTGAAATCAAACTTTGATTCTAACTACTTACAATCTGTTTTAGTGTGAAATTCAGACTAAAGTAGAATTGGTTTGAGTGTCGTATCATAAATGTTCTGGTTTCAGATCCCAGTTTCTCAGTTTCCACGGCCGGGCATGCAGCAGACACAACAACAGCAGCAGACAGCGGCTCTGGTCAGACAACTCCAGCAACAGCTCTCAAGTATGTGCTCAAACCTGCTGCATGTGTGTCCAGCTGTTAATTCATATCTTTATATATGTGTATATATAATTATATATGACGTATCTTATTTCCCCTCCAGATACTCAACCTGGACAGAACACAAATTCATATTACTGAGAGTTGCCGCTCCTGTGTAGAAGATGCTATATAGACCTTTTGAGAAGTGATGAACCGCACTCTCACTGAAGTCAAATGTTTTTCAGATGTGTATTTCTGAGGGTTTTGTTTCGAAGTAAGCAATGGAAGAGTTTATGTAAAAAGAAGTACAGGAAATTATAAGAATATTGCAACTTTTTTATTTTATTTCGATTTGTACAATTTTTCAGTTTCGTGTATTTCTCATTAAAAAAATCATGTCAATTTTTACGCTTTGTCTTGTGTACTGGGTGCTTTTCATGTCCCACTTTCATTTGTACATATTACATTTTCTTAAGCTTTAAGAGTTCCCAACTGGTTTAAAGGCATGTAAGCATCATGTTTAGGATAGAACCATAATTTCTACTCTTTAAATCTTAACTGAGGTTTTGATTTCGGTTGTGGTGCCTGTCTAGGAATCCCTTGATTCCTCTCCAGGCGACTAAACAGTACTCCCAAGTCAGGCCCTAACTCCCGTCCTTCTAAAGCAGAGTCTCCACCTTCATATTTCTCCAGAAAGCAGAGCGAATCCCAGTTCCTCTCATTTGCCTTGACTCCTAACCTCGACAAAATTTTATCTGCAAGGTGAGGCACCACAGGTTGAAGGAGTATTCCATACACCCTGAGACATTCTAATGATACGTGAAGAATGGTGTCAAGCCAACGCTTGCCTTTACTATCACCCTGGTGTAGTTTCCACGGCGCGTGTCTTTGTATAAATCCATTAGTCAGCCGCACACATGCAGTGATAGCTTCCAGTGCCTTATACATTTGTAGATTCTCAATGTGTTGCTCTACTAAACCAGGAAGAGCAGACACAGATTCCAGCATTTTGTAGTCCTCAGAGACAGCATTTCCTTTTAGTCCCTCAGATGATTCCTTTGGGAAACAAATGTTGCAGAATTGGGGATAAACCTGCTTAGGGTTAAGTGAAAGAGCAGTGCAACGGTTCAGAAGGCCACCGAGAGCATCGGCTAGTTCACTGTTACACACCTTAATGACTTTATCATCATAATAGTCACAGTCTGAGTCAGGCACACCTTGCCTCAGGAGAAAGTAGCGCAGGCCATCCACTGTGAACTTCTTCATGGCTTCTCTTGGGTCAACCACATTTCCAAGACTCTTGGACATTTTTTTTCCTTCAACTGTCCAGTGAGAGTGCACATATATCTTCTTTGGTGGTGGTAACCCTGCAGCTAGAAGAAACGCAGGCCAATATATAGCATGAAATTTCAAAATGTCTTTACCAACAACATGTTGGGCTGCTGTCCACCAATAAAGGTGTTCGTGTGGGTAACCTACTACTGTTAAATAGTTGACCAGAGCGTCCAGCCACACATATATGGTTTGCTCTGGATCTCCAGGGACCTGGATACCCCACTGAAGACGGCTTTTCTGACGGGATACTGACAGGTCAGGTAGGTCGTCCTCCAGCCACTGAAGAACCAAGTTGTGAAATTTTGCAGGCTGGATGACTTTTGGATTCTGTTTGATCCACTGGAGCAATTCACTGCGGAAGTCTGAAAGGCGGAACATGTAGTTCTCCTCCTTCATCCACTCTACCTAATAACAAAACAAAAGAATTAGCTTTGGATGTTATGTGTGAAAATGTACATACAACTTAATGACATCTCAAAATAAACCCAAATAGTGTGATAAGAATACAGTGAAGGGTTTTACTTTTCCTGTTTGCCATAAATTAATATTGTGACATTTGCACATTCTCCAGATGTAACAAATATGTAAACGTTACAAATTAAGATATTTTAATAAAAGTTTGTAACTAAGATGACTTCTCAAGTAAAGCAGTCTTGAGGTAAAGGTGGCCCAAAATGACTTAAGAGATACATTTATATTAAAACATTTTAATTTGTGTTCTGCACAGCAAAGAGATCAAGTAAACAGTTTTGTAACAACTTCAAAGATCAATAGATCGACATATAGAATGATTACATTTGTTGTCTTTGATCATAGTTATATTGATTACAAACCTACATACACATATATACATTTCTTTTTGAGTGTATGTATATATACTCAAAATTATTGATTATATACTCAAAACGCACACACAAATGTATGTATATGTATGTATATATATATATATATATATATATATATATATATATATATATATATATATATATATAAATTTAATTATGGCCTATACTCTCAATGTCAAATGCAGAAATGTTGATCCATGCATTCATGACCTCAAGGTATGATTATTGTAATGCAGTAAGCAAATTACAGCTAGTTCAAAATGCGGCAGCAAGCACCAGGTAGTATGACCATATTACTCCCATCCTGTCAACTACATTGGCTCCCTATCAAACATTGATTGAAAATGAATGTACCGACCCTATTTAATCTGAACAGAGGTGACATCATCTAACTCAATGATGAATTGCCTTTAACTCTCATCTTGCATAATGGACACACCGTTTCACTTATTAATGTTATTCAGCTGCTTTGATGCAATGTATTTTGTTAGAAACGCTATATAAATTAAGGTGACTTTGACTTTGTCTCATTTAGATGAGGAATGAAAATATTAATTGAATTAATAAAATTTTTTCAATTGAACACGATGTGTCAAAGCACTATTTATTTTCTTCGTAAGGGCATATTACTTGTTATTGAGATGAAAATGAGTTATTTTTCCAAAGTTTGCTACCTTTAACTAGACGTATAAAGGACATCTTGATAGCCTTTTACAATCTTTTCCGCTTAATATCTTTGCTTTAATTTAATTCTTTAAAGGATAAGGGGCGAGATCAGACAGGAAAGCACCGGATAGAGATTTGAGTGGGACCAGCAAAGGACCCTTAAGACAGGATTGGAACTGGGGTCGAGCCACATGTGGATTGGCCCTTAATGTACTTACTCTGATTACGATGCCAAATAAACTGAAAATAATTGTATGTTGATAAACAGATTATTCTATTCAAAGTTTAAGTGTGTGTTTTTGTATTAAAAGATAAGTTATTTTTGATACTGTCCGAGACAACAGGGGGTACGGAAAGCATTTAGACATAAAATGTTTTACTCTGTGTTATATTAAAGCATTTTGCTAAAATCCTGTAAGTTCATTTATTTCCTTGTGAAAGTCCAAACAGCACCCCATATTGACAGAAAAACACAGAATTGTTGACTTTTTTGCCAATTTATTAAAAAAGAAAAACATAAATATCACATGGTCTTTAGAATTCAGACTCTTTGCTCAATGGACGGTTACATTGACAGTAAACGTTGGTGGCCAGACATTTTAAGGTATCTCCAGAGATTTCAATTGGGTTAAAGTCAGGACACTAGCTGGTCCTTTTAAGAAGAGTTGTTTGTCAGTTATTCGTCCTAAATACTAGTGACCATGTGATATTTCAGTTTTTCTTTTATTAACTCGGCAAAAAATTCAACAATTCTGTGTTTTCTGCCAATATGGGGTGCTGTGTGTACATTAATATGAACTTAATTGATTTTGGCTGCACTATAACAATGAGTGAATATTAAAGGGGAACTGAATACTTTTAAATACTGTATATAAGAAACAAATGGTCAGATTATGAACAGAACAGACTATTTATGAAATTAATTTAATTTATTATATGCAGTTATAAACATGTAAACATATGCTGCATGATTCTATAAACCGTAGATGAGGATTCTGAAGAAAAAAGGATTAGAACTCAAAACAAATTGTGTAATATACTATTGGTTCTGACAGAACGTTCATTGCTTAAGTAAAAAATATTATTTTTAAATTCAAATTATATTTGATTTATAAAATATAATAGTAATGTTCATATTAATAATATTAATACTAATTATAAATAAATGATGCCTATTATCTAAGAAAGTGCTGTTTCCCCAAATACAAATCAGAATGAGCTTTAGATTTGTGAGTTGAACACTTCTTACACATAAAACATGCTTATCACTTTGTGCTTGGGTCCCTAACATAATTTATATTCTGGTCTGTGTGTGTTAAGCGGTCTGATTTGTGACTAATATTATATCTATACACTTTGCAAAAGTGTTAGCATTTTCATCTCAGTTATATATATTATTTACAATAGTGTATCATTATAATATAAGACTTTCCAAAATTTAATTGAACATTATTTGTAAAAAATTTTGTCTGCATAAAACGTATTACACTATCCAGTGCTCCACACAGAGACCTGGTGTCTTCATCCATTTCATCTATCATTAAATGATAAATAAACTTAAGAGTAAATAACGAAGACCTGTGGTAATGTCTCACTAGATTATAACAAATAATGAAGTAAGTAAATGTTTAAAAAAGTACACATTTTATATTGACCCAGTTCTGCAAGTGATGTTAATATTGACTATAAGCCTAATGCAAGTTAGTTTTTTCACAGTGTTGTACATTTTATTTTATTTATATTAATTTCAAATTAAATACATTCGTATTTTATTATCATTTGTTGAAATTAATAGTACATCAATATATTACATATATATTACAAGAATTTTTTGATATTCTGTTCTGATATTCCTCCTTGAAAATGTCCTCTCTCAAAATTTATAACTTTCTGATGTTTGGGACAATCTCAAATTTGCATATAAAGCCACAGAAGATTCACATATCTCTGCCATTGTTCCATAAAAGACCTTATGAATTCTTAAATAGTCAGATTATTAAGAACCAGAATCTAAAATTGCATTATCTTTATTGACACTTATTTACAGCAAACCTTTGAATAAGAGAGACTACAAGTGTATTTTGTTTTTGCTCACCAATTAACCAAAATCTGCATAAAAATAAAGAAATCCCTTTTTCATATTTTTTAAAACATGTGAATGATCACCATCTTAAAGCTTGATTTTGAGCTTTCTGAGAGTATTCTAAGAAGCTTTAAGAGTATTAGCCCAGGTAAACAAGCTTTAGGGGTCATTTTGCAGACAGGGTTTAGACCAGTCCTAAACCCAAATTAGTATAATAGCAGTTCAACCTGAAAGCCGTTTGCATTGACAGATAAAACTATATCAGCCACAATGTTGTATACTAAAAACATTTGATTGAAGGTCATGTTGTAAAACTACTAAGGCCTTGCTTAGGCCTTGCCAGTCCAGGCTCAAACTAATCCGCCACATGTTTTAAAACATGCAAATAGTCCCCATCTTAAAGCTTAATTTGAAGCTTTCTTAAAGTATTCTAAGAAGCTTTAAGAGTATGAGCCCAAGTAAACAAGCTTTAGGGGTCATTTTGCAGACAGGGTTTAGACCAGTCCTAAACCCAAATTAGTATAATAGCAGTCCAACCTGAAAGCCGTTTGCACAAACAAATCAAACTGTATCAGCCTCAATCTTGTATACTAGAAACATTTGATTGAAGTGTATTAGGGACATTATGTAAAAACTACTGAGGCCTTGCCAGTCCAGGCTCAAACTAATCCGCCTCTGTGAACCCATAAACACTACACCATGAATGCTACCTTGTGTCCGCTCTCGGTGGATATTTTCATGTCTCTTCCCATTGAGTCCGTGGCATCAGTGACTTGAGTCGGCGTAAGAAAGCTCTCATCCGGAGTGGAATACCAGCCTTCATACGTGCCCTTGTAGAGGAACCCTCTGCCCTGGAGAACCGTCCAGAAGTGTTCCACTGCCCGCCGGTGTCTCTGTTCCGTTGTTCGGATGTAGTCGGTGTAGAAAATGCCACATCTCTGGAAAACATCTTTAAAAGCGTCCGACACCTCAGTACAGAAACTCAGAGGGTCTTTACCCGCCGTGCCAGCTGCCTGCTGGATCTT
The DNA here is from genome assembly GCA_033220385.1 of Triplophysa yarkandensis. NCBI lineage: Eukaryota > Metazoa > Chordata > Actinopteri > Cypriniformes > Nemacheilidae > Triplophysa > Triplophysa yarkandensis. The sequence continues at coordinate 4,623,950 of CM065667.1, read as the reverse complement.
AAGACCATGTTCATCTGTACCTGAAAGACACACACACAACTTTAAACATCACAACATACAATAATATGCATATTTTAACACACAATAGTGTGATGTGCGTGCAAAAGTGTGCAACACAAACCTGTGGCAAACCTAGAATCACATCCCTGCAAGAGTTTATATCTGTGCAGACAGTCTGCAGTCACTGCTGAATACACGTGGCCTATGTGAGGGGGGGCGTTGACGTAGAAGATGGGAGTTGTGACGTAATAAGGTTTCGAACTCGGTAGAGCCGTGTGCGTGAGGCGAGAAACCGGAAGTTGAAACGCACACTTCCGGGACCCTGGGGTATAAACGCGTCCATTTAAACCTTTGTTTAACAACGTCGATATTACGCTTCTGTTTGTTGTAAGAGTGCAGCGCGGGGTCGTCATTATCACACGGGTGCCTCACATGATACCGGAAGCTCGTGCGGTGCAACATCCGGGTCATGTGCTTTGAGTTTCAAATTAAAGGTCCTCGGAGCCGTTTGAAAACCTTCGAAAATAGTGTGATGTTTTGAAGTCTTTATCAAGTTAAAAACTTATACTATATTTTTGGGAATTATTTCATAGCATTTCATTAACTTAATTAAATAAACACCACGGAATAGTTTTTTTTAAACGTTCTCAATGCTAAATCGCATTAAAGGTTCAGTTATAAGTATGTTTAGGTTAAATATAATATTATATAAATAAATACAATATAAATATAAACAATCAGTTTTAATAAATTGTTTATGTCGTACATTCACGTTTTGCACAATTCTACACGCATTTATTTGACAAATGGTTATTTATAATTTAATTAGTAACTTAATAATGCATAGTAACTAAACTAACACAAACTGAATAAAAGTTTAAATAGATTTAAATGAAAACAGATTTCCTCGTCGGACTTTTAATTTTGAACCGGAAGTGTTCCGTCGAGCTCATGACCGGCGTCTCTCATCCACGGCCGCATTCCTCCGTGACGTGACGAGTGAAATAATGAATTAAAACTCTCCTGTTGGCCATCTGCGTTTTAACGAGAGACAGAATTGTCCGCATTAGATTTCACGCGTCCTGTTTTTCATCGATCTCGTGGATTTGAAACATGTCTGTCGTGGGGTTTGATCTGGGGTTCCTCAACTGCTATGTAGCTGTAGCTCGCGCTGGAGGAATCGAGACCATAGCCAATGAATACAGCGATCGATGCACACCGTGAGTGTCATGCTATCGTCACAAACATCCCATAATGATGTCACATCTCATTCTTGTTGTGATTGCTCATGCAAACTCTTAATTGTGACATGTGTATAATGCAGTCACTCCTGATGTCATCATTGATTAATGCATGCATGTGCATGTGTCTTTGTTTATATTTGATATCATATATTATTAGATTTATATTTCACCCTTATGGTTCAAATCTTAACTTTGAACACAAAATAAGAATATTGAGATACAGTACAAGTGAATGGAAGGATGTGGATCAGAATTCTTTCAAATGTCTATCAATGTTGTTTATCTTCTATATTTGGTTGATTTTTTTTATGGTGGTCTCATCGTTTGTTATGAATGGGGAACAGGATGTGCTAAGATCCAATCCTTTTTATTTCAGAGCATGCGTTTCCTTCGGGCCGAGGAACCGAGCGATTGGTGCCGCAGCTAAAAGTCAGGTATGTGATCTGTTCTTGAAATATTTCTGATTTTATTTGTGCCTTCGTCTAATAGAACATTTTCTTTAAACCGAAAATATAGGTGGTTACCAACTGCAAAAATACTGTCCAAGGCTTCAAACGTTTCCATGGCCGAGCCTTCTCCGATCCGTTTGTCCAGAACATGAAATCCAGGCTCGTGTATGACCTGGCACAGATGCCATCAGGAACAACTGGCATAAAGGTACATACTTCATACCGTAGAGTGAGATGTTAGTGGACGTCAGAAGAAACAAACAGAGATCTAATCATGGAAACGCACTGATCAGACTGGTTAAGTTTGGTCAACATCTTCTTTTATGAGCAATGAAAACTTTGAAAGTGATGTTTCATAGGTGATGTACATGGAAGAAGAGAAGGTCTTCAGTATTGAGCAGGTCACAGCGATGCTCTTGACGAAACTGAAGGAGACCGCAGAGAGCGCCTTGAAGAAACCTGTTGCCGATTGTGTCATCTCTGTGAGTTTATACCTGTTCGGAGATACTTGACAGTTGATTTCTACACAGATGTTTGGTTCTCAAGGAAATGCTTTTTGAACTTTTTTAGGTCCCTTGCTTTTTCACTGATGCTGAGAGAAGATCGGTCATTGATGCAGCTCAGATTGCAGGACTCAACTGTCTGAGACTCATGAACGAAACCACTGCAGGTGAGTTGTCCAGGGTGGTTCTTACTGAAATCCTTTTTTCCCCAGACAATCCTTCTCACATTCCATTTTTTTTTTCAAACAGTGGCTTTGGCATATGGCATTTACAAGCAGGATCTTCCAGCGCCTGAGGAAAAGCCGAGGAATGTGGTGTTTGTGGATCTCGGCCACTCCGGATTTCAGGTCTCAGTCTGTGCCTTTAATAAAGGCAAACTAAAGGTATGCCCTTACAATGTTTACACCTACAACATCTAGATGATCTGCTTTGTTTTGCTTCGTTGTCAAACTTTCTAACAAAATAGGCCTTATGATAAATCGGTCTATCTCTATCTACAGATTCTCGCCACAGCGTTTGACCCTGAGATTGGAGGCCAGTACTTCGATGAGAGGCTGGTGAAACATTTTTGTGATGAATTTGCAGTGAAGTACAAGCTGGATGTAAAGTCCAAGCCCAGAGCTTTGGTGCGTCTTTATCAGGAGTGTGAAAAGCTGAAGAAACTGATGAGCGCTAACTCCTCTGATCTGCCTCTTAACATCGAGTGTTTCATGAATGACATTGATGTGTCCAGCAAACTCAACAGGTAAGAAGAGTAAAATACTACGATCACTTGTTTCCAGCAGGGTATGGTGTGTTAAACGACATCTAAAGGAAACTCACACATTGTTTTGTGTGACAGGGGTCAGTTTGAAGAGATGTGTGCTGATATATTGGCTAGGGTTGAGTTTCCTCTGCGCAACATCATTGAACAAGCTCGTAAGTAAAGAAGCTGTGTTGTATCGAGAACTGGTATAAGGTTGGATCTAAAGAATGCCTAAAAAACATTTAAAACACCAGAAAAAAGATTTTCAGGATTTTATGTAAATTAATTAAATAAAAACTTAATCCACCTTTTTTGCAGATCTGAAAAAAGATGATATCTATTCTGTGGAAATAGTGGGAGGAGCCTCTAGAATGCCAGCCATCAAGGAGAGAATCCACAAATTCTTTGGGAAGGAAACGAGCACAACACTGAATGCAGATGAGGCTGTGGCTAGAGGATGTGCCCTTCAAGTCAGCCCATTTTCTGCTTCCTCTGCTTACTTAGTGATAGTTCACCCAGAAATTAAGAGCAGCATCCATTCACTTTTATTGGATGGGCACATAACTTTTGCAAGTTGATAGGTACCTGATACAAACGATTGTTTCTTCAAAACATGTTCTGTGGAGGAAAGAAGATCAAAGGTTTAAAAATGACATGAGTTTGAGAATTTTTGGGTGAACTATTACTAAAATGCTAACAGCTTAGGGGTACTCCAAACAGTATATGAGTTTTCTTATTCGCATGATCTGTTTTACTTCCACAGTGCGCTATCCTCTCTCCTGCTTTTAAAGTTCGTGAATTTTCCATAACTGATGTGGTTCCTTTTCCGATATCTCTGAAATGGAATTCTGCTGCTGAAGATGGAGTCAGGTACAATACACTGCAACATTATAGCTTCACCATTAAATGGTTTGGATTTCAGTTGTTTAGAATTTCTGGTTTTAAATTGCAGCGACTGTGAGGTGTTTCCAAAGAACCATGCATCACCTTTCTCAAAAGTGTTAACCTTCTATCGGAAAGAGCCTTTTTCTTTGGATGCTTACTATAACTGCCCTAAAGATCTTCCATATCCAGATCCCACAATAGGTATGCAAAGGCAGACTCGCACACCACCAGTTTTTACCTTCACCCTCTTGTCATTATAAATCTGACTTTACTGCAGAACACAAAAAATTTATTTTTTAAAACATTGTTAAACAAGCAAAAGAGATACCCACTCACTTCTGTTAAATGAACAAAAACAAATAACCGGGAATGGGAAGCGTCATCGTTATGGTTAATTTTTCCCAACATCTTAATATCTGTTAATTTGAATGTTTTGTATACATCATATACATATATAAATGTAGTATTCAAATATGTATTTATTTGTCATGCATTTGTTGTTAGGCCAGTATGTTATCCAAAAGGTGATACCTCAGGCCACAGGTGAGAGCTCAAAGGTGAAGGTGAAGGTTCGAGTCAATATTCATGGGATATTCAGTGTTTCCAGCGCCTCACTAGTGGAGGTCCAGAAGTCTGAGGAGGAAGAGGAGAAAATGGAAACTGAGCAGACCTCCGAAAAAGAAAGTGAGGTGTGTGTCTTATTCACTTTAATAATAAATTGATGTGATTTCTAACCATTATATAAGCTGTCAGATTATTCTTCATGTTTTAAACAAGTGTACCATTATTCTTAATTTTGATCTATTGTCAGAGTAAAATGCAGGTTGATCAAGAAGAACAAAAATCACCATCCGAGGAACAGGAGACTGGAGAGAAGAAAGCTGGAACAGAGGAAATGGAGGTACATGATATTTAGCTCTAGCAACAACTAGGGATGCATGGTAATGAAAAAAAACAGAAGCTTAATAATAATAATACACTTGGGCCGAACGTGGTTTTTCATGTTTTTTCCTTGTTTTTGTTATTAAATTGCTTTTTCGGTTAAATTGCTCGGCCTTTCTGAACACAGAACATGACATAAATTTGGCTGCCGAACATTCCGTTCTTCACTAATAACAACCACTTTCTTAGATAATAGCAAATACATCGTATTTCCCTTTTGTTTTTTCAGACGTCCACTGAAGAAGGCAAACAGGAGAAGAAGTCTGATCAGCCACCACAGGCCAAGAAGCCCAAAGTGAAAACAAAGGTCTTGGATCTGCCCATTGAAAACAATCCACAGTGGCAGTTAGCCATTGACATGCTGAATCTGTTTGTGGAGAGTGAGGTAAGTTTTTTCTGTCAAGCTGAAAAGTGGGATGAGGGCAAAGAGTTTTCAACTCAAAGATTAAAGCTTCTGTGAAATTGGTTTCCTTAGGGTAAAATGATCATGCAGGACAAGCTTGAAAAAGAACGAAACGATGCCAAGAACTACGTGGAGGAGTATGTGTATGAGATGAGGGACAGACTGAACGGGATATTCGAGAAGTTTGTCAATGAAAGTGTGAGTATCAAAATAGTCTTGAACTCTATATTAATTGAAGTTGTTATATTGTAATCTAATCATCTAGGGAACACGATATGTAATTTTTTGTAATAAATTATTTATCTAAAAATATTTCCATCGCAGGATAGAGATACTTTCTTACTCAAACTAGAGGACACTGAGAACTGGCTGTATGAAGATGGTGAGGATCAGCCTAAACAAGTGTATATCGACAAACTTGCTGAATTAAAGGTAATAAATGAATCAACTTGTGCTATAGTGCCATTTGAATATGTGTGTGCAAATTAGAAATATGATATGTATACCTATTAATTTATTCTGAAAATTTTTGCAGAAACTCGGCCAGCCCATTCAAGACAGATACACAGAATCTGAAGAGAGACCTAAAGCTTTCGAGGAGTTGGGCAGACAGTTGCAGCAATACATGAAAATTGTAGAAGCCTACAAAACCAAGGTATGACTTTATTAATCATTGGTTCTAAACTTTGTAAGTTTGTGCCCCCCTTTGAACCCCTTAACCAAGCCCCCCCCCAAACTCCTACCTACTAATGCTTATTTTCATTTGAACAACTTGCAGTGTATAAAAAACACTTTAGAAGATATATATATTTTCTTCATTTACATGCTACGGCAGCATATACACTAAAATTCGATGGATACAGAGAAGATTGGCCACTTTATTATGTCTTTGATTCTTTGCTCCCCCTTTGAGAACCACTGGTTTATGTAGTGGTAAATCAACCCCTCATATACAGTTGTTTGAAATTTTTATCTGTGATGTGCAGGAAGAGCAGTATGACCACTTGGATGAGGGTGAAGTTCAGAAAGTGGACAGGATGGTGAATGATGTCATGATCTGGATGAACAGTCAGATGAATCAGCAGAGTAAACAGAGCCTTGCCATGGAGCCTGTGGTGAAAACTTGCGATATACAGGCCAAAACACGGGTTAGTCATACTTGGAGAGCAGATCTTGCTATGGCTGAAAGTTGATCACTAAGCTCAAATCATTTCCTATTGTTTTACAGGAGCTGTTCTCTTCCTGCAATCCAGTGGTGACCAAACCCAAGCCCAAAGTGGACTTGCCAAAAGAAGAGAACCCATCGGAGCCAAACGGACCAGTCAACGGAGATGAAAACGCAGAGGCTCAGTCCAGTGGTACCGAACAGGCCTCTGCAAACAGTGCAGAAACCACAGAAGCCAGGCCTGAAATGGACCTGGATTAAGTACGCTGTGTGATGTTATGTTAACATTACACATTATGCCATGTAACATAATGTCATGTTAATGTTAACTATTACGTTTCCAGTGACTGCTTAAGCCTTGATCACTGACCATTTTCACAGAAGAGTGATTCTGGCAATAAGGGAATCAGTGGTTACGTTTGCATGTCCTTTTATATTCAAGAAATCATAACTCAACTATGCTGTAGGCCCTCTGAGAAATGTTCTGTTCAGGAATATGATATTCGGTTCTGTTAACTGTTGTTTCAATAAATATGGACTGAAACATATAGTTCATGGTTGTATTGTTTGAGAAGTACATTTACTTAACTTAAACTTGAAATATAAAAGTTAAAAAACAATTAGTAAGAAATTATGTATGGTCACATTAAAATTATAAGGGTCTATCTGACATTTCTGTCAAAAGTACAACAGTATCATATTTAATTGTTTTCAAGTAAACTGCGTTTGTTCCTTGTGCTTGCTTCCTCAATTTTTTGTTTTATGATATAAAACCTTATAATACATAATTAGAAGGATCTGCATGTATACATTTGATTTAATTCAGAAAATATTAAGGATTTCTGTTATTTTATAAATATATGTTTGCTATTGCTATATGAAATGCCAAAACACCACATTGCTATGACTTTACCACAATTCCCATGATTAAATCAATAAGGGAATTGGATCAAATCAAAACTCAAAAAATATTATTAAAATGTGTTTCACCACATACAGTAAATGTAAGTAATCTAAAGATCTGGGGCCGTATTGTTTAAGCTTCTTAAAATCCTCCAAGAAAACTCTTAATTTAGCTTACAAATTCCTAAGAATGAGTTTTAGGTTAAGGCGGATTAAGGACAAATTTAAGTCAACTTTGAGCAAGGAAAAGAATAAAGAAAAATATATAATTTTTGTAGGGAGGCTGGGCTGACACCGTTGCTGTGTAAGACAGAGCATATGGAAGTCTGATTGGTTGAAGAGTGGTAGAGTTAAAAGTTACAAACCTTACTGTGCATATTTTAATGACCTAATTACATCAATTACATATTTTACATACATTTATATTTTTATATGTATATCTGTGTGAATTATTAAAAACAAATAATATATAATATAATTTAACAGTTGATAAGCCTATACAGTTCCAACAAGGTGGGAAATTTTCATGAAAAATGAATTATCTAACACACAGTAGAAGGTCCTGGAGGTGCATTGTAGGTTATGTTTAACTATGTATTAATGAATTAAATAAACATCTCTGTTTGCATGTTAATGTGTAAAATTTCTTAAAGATTTATTGTAAATAGATTTCTGCCAGATATACACTCAGGTCCAGAAATATTGGGACATCGACAAAATTCTGATAGCTTATGTTACCAAGGCAAATTCATAGTGTTTGTAAGCACACCTGGCAATAAAGCTCATTCTGATTGTGATTGTGATTCTGTTTGGTTATAGTTGCTGTCAACTCTCAAGATTAGATCCAAAGAGCTGTCACTTTCAGGGAAGCAAGCCATCATTAGGCTGAACCCCCCCCCCCCCCCCCCAAAGAATCTATCAGAGAGATACCAAAAGCATTCCAAGACTTTCCAAGAGTGAATGTAGAGGGTTCATCACAAGACACAAACCAATTGTGGGCCTCAAAAACAAGAAGGCCGGATTAGAGTTTCCTACACGTCATCTAGAAATCCCTTTACAGTTCTGGAAGGCATTCTAAAGGAAGAGAAGAGTATGGAGAAGGAAAGGACTTGTTCATGATCCTAAGCATACCACCTCATCAGTGAAGCATGGTGGTGGTAGTGTCATGGCGTAGACAGTATGGCTGGCTTTGGAACGGGTTGTCTTGTATTTATAGATGATGTGACGGTTGACAAAAGCAGCAGGGTGAATTCTAAAGTGTTTCAGGCAAGATTATCTGCTTCTATTAAGCCAAATGCTTCAGATCTCATGGGATGGCGCTTCACAATACAGATAGACATGTCAATGTCAATGTCACCTTTATTTATATAGCGCTTTAGACAAAATACTTTGCATCAAAGCAGCTTAACAACAATAATTAGTAAACCGTGTGTCATAATGCTTAATGTTAAAAGGCAATACATTATTGAATTCGGGGACGTTATCTCTGTTCAGTTTAATGGTGTCCGTGCATTCATTTTCAATTCGTTGATGTCTTCTTTGTTAACTTTAAAAACAATGACCCAAAGCACATGCAAAAGCAACTCAAGACTTCTTAAAGAGAAAGAAGAGGAATGTTGTGCAATGTGAATGTCAATCACCTGACCTGAATCCGACAGAGCGTGCATTTCACTCGCTGAAGACAAAACCGAAGGGGAAAATGCCTCAAGACCAAGCAGGGAGTGAAGTTGGTTGCATTAGAGGCCTGGCAGAGCATCACCAGGAATGAAACCCAGCGTCCGGTGATGCCGTCCAGACTTCAGACTGCAAAGGATTTGCAACAAAGCGTTAAAAAGTGACATTTTGATTTATGTTTAACAAGCGAGACGCACACATGCAAAGTGTTGTCATTACAACACCGTTCCTTTGATTTGGGTGTAAATACCCTCAAATGAAAGCTGACAGTCTGCAGTTAAAGCACATCCGGTGTATACGGTCAAAAACAATATCAATGTGTCAATGCCCAAAAGCAAAATGTGTTTCATTACAGGGATATTTAATAAAGTGGAAGCATACTTAATGGAGGGTGTTAACATCACAATGCTTTATTATAATAAAAGTATATACATCATCTATTTTTTGTACTGTGATTGTGATTTTAAAACTAAGATAGTAAAACAGTTTTGTGCAAGGTTGACACTTTAAAGAGAAACTCAGGGCAGCTGGGATGCATTTCTGCAGGATCTGCAACATTTCCTCTCAATCACATGATCGTGTTCCTCACACATCATCCTGTAAGTATCTAAAACATTCATCTTCTGAATCTGTTTGTATTCTTCAAACTTATGATGCACAATGCAGTTCGTTAATGACGAACATAAGAGAGATTCGTTTATAATGGGAGCGTCCACATTTGCGTTTATTCTTCCTCTTATTTCTGCGCTTCCGTCTCATTCTGATAACGAGGTTAAAGTCTGCATCGTATAATGAAAAGCACACCGAGACCTCTGTGTGTTTGCAGGTTGTCTCAGCTGATCGATCCACGCGGACATGAAACTCATAATACTCAACGACTACGACCAGGTCAGCGAATGGGCTGCCAAATACATCAGAAACAAGATTCAAAAGTTCAATCCAGGCCCTGACAGATTGTTCACTCTTGGGCTTCCCACAGGTAGGTTCATAAAAATGTTCTTTGTGATGTGGAGTTAAGAGAAAAAGAAAACTGTGCCCTGTTTTGCTTTCAAGAGATATTTTGAAGAATGTCGTCAGAGTGGTACGTCGGCTTTCGCATTGGGTTTTGTG